>JBAMJV010002142.1:0-185613 GCA_037951105.1 Echinarachnius parma
AAAGGGCTGTTTTCAGGTGATTTAACCCCCCCCCCCCCGTGTACGCATATGCCTGTGAATATGAGATTGTATTTTTAATTATACACTTATTAAATCATATCATAACCATTCAAACAGAGATTCCATTAATTGACCAAATGTTTTTTACAGGATAGATACAAAAAATAACGAAATACAAATATACAACATACAACATTATCTTACTCAAAGATCTGGTGACGGGTAATTTGCTAGTTAGATAAATAACTCTTGTCCAGTCAGAATATCAGGAATGTACTATTTCATCCAAATGCATTGGTGCCAAAACAAAAACATATATGAGAAACAAAAAGGCGAGAGAAGAAACAATGCACATATTAAATTACTGAGAATGGACATCCCCTTTACCCATTGAAAACAGGCTTTGATTTAGAGGCAAAAATATTAACTATTTTTAGAAGAAAAGTCGATTGAAGTTTGCTCTCCAGCGAGACTATATTCTGTGTTATCTTTGCTTGTCCCAGTTCTACATAGATCTCTGTCTATTTACTCTCGGAAGTAAGGCAGTGTGAGTTTGTTTTGAGCACTTGCATGCATTTGGTAGATCAGATATGCAGTTATTTGCGGACATGGACATTTCGTGTAACCCAGATTAAAAATTATGTGTAGCACTTTCTTGAATTAAGGATTTGAAATGGCTGGCATTTTGAATTTGCTAGTTAACATGAGTTCTCCTATAAGACGGCCCAGCATGCCTGAGTACTTGTGAGATCATCCTGAAATATGGTTATTATTATGACTTTTAGACTACTTCTTTCAATAATTTCTTCATTTAAACATTGAAAATTGTATTTGCACTGATGAAATGTACAATCCTATGAAAGAATGTGACCGAAACAGTCTCAATTTAAACTTGAAACGGGCGACATATGAAATGCATATGGCATACAAATTGCAATAACTCCCGATGGTGCAGATACCAGACTGTGTTTGCGCACATTTTCCTGGAAACTGTGTCACATGGTGATCTCCAGTATCACTGTCCTTGAAACGTGAAACGATATATATGCGAGAACTGTGCTATAGCCTGCTCCAAACTGATATCCCTCCAGAAGAAATGCAATATTGCAGCATCTCGAATAGCACTCATGTTTTGGGGGCTTTTAACCCGTTCAGGACGGACTGATTTTGCTACAACATGTATTCTCCGTGGACCAAATCCCGAATATTTTAGGGACCAGTCCTGAGATTATCATGCATTGGCATGGTTCAAAGGTTCAAGGTTCAAGGTTAATTTATTTCCTTCTTTCACAAAACATTTGTACATAGAATATCAAATAAGTAACAGGAAGAACAGATTATCAGCATAAGCATAATTTAAAGTGCAATATTTAGTCAATATACAACCCAAGTTTACGTGTTCTTCTAAACAAGTCATGAAAGAAAGAGGAGACCTAGGCTTAAAGAAGCTGGGCTTGTTAGAGCAAGGTCCCCAAAGAAAGTATAATACATTAATGTTTTAATTACTTTGAAACATTAAAAAAAGTAAAACTACCTTATAAGACTAAAAATGATTACACGTGGGAAAAAAATACCTAGAGGGCAGTTGGAACATTCGTAACTAGGCTAGATTGTGCGCACTTCATAAAACTGAGCCAGTATGTATATCGTACCGTGCACAAGGCGTTCACAAGATGGCATCGCGCCGCGTCTGTAGCCCATTTCATAAATCACTTGCAATTGCTGTGAGTACCATGGCAACAGCTGTAATGCTCCATGCTGATTGGCTGGCTGTTGACCAAATAGTTACAATAATTGGACACTTACAATAATTGCAAGTGTTTTATGAAATGGGCTGCTGATTTACGAATCCTAACCACCTTAAGTAACCAAGTGAGGACAGTTTCGGATTGAAAACTTCTAGATCAAACTTCTAATGGCACACCATGTGTGACCTCTAAATTGCAATGACAAATGTAGACAGAAATTTGTTGTTATGTTTTTATAACTTAAGAGTTGTACAAAAATACAGTTCTATACTGAACCATTGCCTACATGAACCTTGTGGGTCCTCAATTTTCTCCATAGGGATTCCAACATTTAGTAGAGAACGGGTGAACGGTAGTTCGGATTTATAAATCAGATGCGCGGTGTCATCTTGCAATTGCCTTGCGCATGTTGCGACATACACACTGGTGACACTGGTTCAGTTTTCTGCAATGCGCTCAAACTAGCCTAGTTCAAAATGTAATGCACCTTGCTTTAACCTGTTGTCGTTGAAGATGATTTGGTTTTGCTATAATAACACACAATCTCCATAGACTATAGCCTGAGTATTTTCAGGACCTATCCTGAATGGGTTAATATTTTCCCTTCTCTGTTTGTTTTAAATGCAAACTGTTTAAATGTTTTATTTACCCGGTGAAGTTCAGACTGCGTAATAATCGCACACACAGTTCTATGAAAGGATAATTGTTTCACCATCGCTGCAACTGCCACAGATGCAGTGTCTTTGAATTGCTCTCGGGAGATATGGCCCCCAGGAGATAGTGTCCCAGACATTGAAAAGGTTAAGATTTAATTTGGAGGACGAAAAAACAGTAATAAATGAAAGCGCAGCAGCTGAAGTTAGTAGGGCCCGAGGGATTCATTGATATCTGTGCTAGTAGAAACCAGTCTCGCATTGTCTGTTTCACTCTGGATGCGTTTATCTGTGTTCGTTAGCCACATATAGCATTTCTAAACGTATATGAAAAAAGCATGTAGAAATACATAAAAATGTGTTTCTTCGAATGTTGAGTTTATCTACTCGTTAACCCGTTTAGGACTGATTGATTTTGCTATAAGATTCTCTATAGTCATAGACCCCTGCCAAAGTATATTCGGGACAAGTCCTGAACGGGTGAAGAGTCTACACTGATGCTTTGCAATTACACCCTGGGAAGCGATTTGCTGCTCAGAGGTCAAGTGGATGGGTGGTGCATGCCATTTTCTCTATAAATGGAACAAATAGATCGTTAAGAGTGGGAGCTTTGTATTTATCATCTCCCAAGATGCTGGCTAGGTGATTATTAAATAAGTTTAAAAACTTCGATCTTCGGAGGTATCCAAAACGGCGAAACTAATCACATATGAAATTGCGCTATTCATGCAGAGATTAGCACGGAAACGGGTTTGGAAAATGCTGATTACGGGTTACACAAGAGAAGGTAACCGCGGCCCAAATGGAAACCAGTATGCATTGTCTGATTGACTCTTTTACCCTCTTGCCTTGCCCTTGAATTCTAGACATAAAATTAAAGGGACGCTTCAGTTGTAATTATGTAGTCTTTAAATGTTTGAAAATGTTTTAGAATGTTAAAGTACATTGTATAGTGGTAACTGGAGTTCAAAACCTAGAGGAAATTAAATCTGAAATTGATGAGCCTATGAGTTTAATTTATTTCCCAATAAAGCAAAGTAAATAAATTAATGTAATCCATATATCAAGGTCATTTTCTTTCCTGGCCGATTTTACAGTTCTGGAGAAATAAAAGGTACAAGTCCAGATGGATGAGATGCAGCCTCTATGGCTTGATAGAAATATATCCTAACCTGCCAGTATGGTTTGTAAGAGAAGATGATAACAGCAGCAGGATAATAGGCTCATACTAAATATTTGAATAACACAAATATACTAGCTTGAAGACAGACTAACACTTACGGATGAAAGAATAGAAAGGAGGAATGATAAAAGAAGAAACAGAGAAAATGAGACAACTGAAAGGGGAAATACACAGACACATCCCCTCATCAGGTCAAGGCTATATACTGCATTCAAAATTGCCCATCTAGGCTTGCTTACAGGCTAACTCTCATGGGTATGGTGAGAGGATGCTAATGAAATAATCAAACATTGATGTTTTATGTAAGGGTATAGGATTGATTGATGGATGGATATACAATTATGTACAGACCAACCGTGGGAAGACAGAATAGAGATTACAAGATGATTTTTAAATAATCAAACAATAGCCTACTTTTGTATGATACATTATCATTGCATCATTGGAATGGATATATATGATTTAAAAAGTAGGCTTTTCAGGCTTGAATACAGGCTAATCCTTACAGTGAGAGAAAATGGAGGATAGACTGAAAAAACAAAACAAAACATCTAGAAACAAAAAAAGAGGGGGAAAAAGCAGGCCCATGCCCTCATGAGGTCAAGGCTTTGATATATACTGTCTGTAGTGTGGCATCATGCCCTATCCTGCTGCATCGTCTACACCCATTTAGTCTACTCCCCTTTTGTTTACTTGTAAAATCAGATTTTGGTGGGTTCGGGGATCAGGATTAGGGATTAGGATTTAGGTTAGTGGATAGGATTAGGGTAAGGGTTATATGTAGGGTTGGGCATCAAGTTAGGAGTTTAGGTTACTTTAAGTTTTGAGGCATCATTTAAGAAAATCAAATTAGCCGAGGACCGAATGGATGCGAACCAGTAGACCATAAAACCATCATGACATGGCATGTGTTGTGTGAGGTGCAAGGGATATAATTATGCACTCTACCTCCTTTGTGTAGTCTTTGGCCTGCAGACCCCGAAAATACTTGGGGAAGGGGTCTATGGAGAATACATGTTATAGCAAAATCAATCAGTCCTGATTGGGTTAAAATTTGTTGGTTGCTCTTTTTCCCAAATAAAACCCTGTTTTATTTCAACCAATTCAAGTTTATAGTTAGTTAGTGTTAATTGATCTTGTTCCCAAACCTGGTTTTATTTAAACTGGTTCATGAGTTTGAGTAATAAGTGTTAGCGCTCTTTTCCCAAACCTTGTTTTATTTAAACATATTCAAGATTTTTAGTCTTTGAATTGCAACCATCATTTTAGACTTGTTTGTAGGATCCGATTCCCAGGTCCTAATAATTCATTATAAATGCCTCAAAATACTTGTAGACTACTTTTCAACTTATCATACCACATAAAGTTGCAATCAATTGCAAGTCAGAACATGTGACTAAATACACAACTCTTTGTGCAACACCCTCCTTGACATGTATTTAGCATGGCTGCATGAGGCAGTGGGTATCCCACCAAACTAACGTAGCAAAACAATTAGTCAAATTTAGATTTCCTGATCGCACCCTCGGCCTCAGTAAAAAGCCTGTATTGAAACCTGCACAACTTGGTGATTCATTCAGGTTAAATACAGTTAAAATTAACCTGTTCCCCTTTGAGAATCTGAAATCCACATAGACTTTGTACATAGCCCACCAGGTTCCCGTAGGCAAGGGGTTAAGTTTAACCCATTCCCTACGTGAACTTGGTACACTCAGCATTAATAGATATAATGGAAACTAACACTCAGATGAAATGCACTTGATAACTTTGTACTAACCCCTTGCCTAAACGATTTTGCATTTCCAATAGAGTTTAATGTATCGGTCACAAGGTTCCCGAAGTGATTGAGTTGATGTGTAAAATATGAATTTGGATATTAAAGCTAGTCATATATCAGTTTCTTCAGTGTCCATGCTTGCAGAATATTCTGAAAAATCCATGAATTTTTTTTTGAGGATAAAGATACGAGCAAAAATTAGGATAAAGGAAATGAAGAGAACTCTGACTTTAAGAATGCATGTAATGCTTTCAAACAAAATCAATATCTCATGCTAGGATCGATGAAAAAAATGCTTGGTATACTATAATAACATCTTCTCTAACTGGTCAATACTATAGAACACAAGTTGTTTGCAGGGAGAGACAGAGTAATTTTCAGCAAGCGATTGCTTTTAATTGGGTCTGAAGGAGGAGCCTAAAAATAAATTGGTTTTGCAGCCAGGTTGAGGTCATCATACAAGCTCAAAGGGCATTCAAATATATATCACACTGTTCTTTTACTTTGGTACTGTGTGTGCCTAGTTTGGCTCTTTGTCAATGTATGAGGGGAACATATATATGCCTTTGTAGTTGGGATATATTTATATATGTGAATTTGTTGGCAGGGTATATGGTTTTGTGTTTGAAATGTAATATATATATATATATATGATTTAGTGCTTAAATTGGAAACTATTTATGTTTGTGATTTGAAAAATGATATAATAAATTCATTTTTGTGTGTGTATATGTATGTGTTGGAATGTATCTACTGATATATGTGTGTGTCAGAAACTATATGGTTTTGAGAGTTGGACTATATATGTATTTGGGGGAATATATTATATAATTTATAGATCTATATATATGGTTTTGAGGCTTGTGTGTGGCAGTGCATTTGACCATGCCTGATATATGATTATGATCTCATTCTTCTTTCCCTCCTCCCATCTCTCCCTCTTTCTTCTTCTCTCCCCCTCTTTCTCTATTCCTCCGTGTCTTAATTTCTCTCTCAATTTCTACCTCTCTCTCCCTCTTGCTCTAGCCTCGTCAATCCCCCACACTGTGAGCCAAATCACTCAATGAGCCAGGGTTGCTTGCTAGTTGCTCGTTTATGTACATGTATATAGTATACATACACACACAAACTGGTATGCTAGACCCTTGCCCAAGTGCACATTGGACGCACAAGCACCCCCAAGTACACACACACACACAAACACACCCACACACACACACACGCACACGCACTTACACACATGCACATGGGAACACACACACACACACACACACACACATGGGAACACACACACATAACGCAAACACACTCATACACACATGTACGGAGACCTGGCATCGTAGGGGAAGCTATAAGGTATACTCGGGTCACCTAACACATTGCGTACCATGTGCATGACTCCGATGACTACTACTACTACTACAATTACTACGCCGGTCGTTGTGCCGTATGTACGCACGTAGTGCACCGCTTTCTTTGAGTCTGGTCGCTTCATTCATATTCGTTACCGGCTTCAAACGAGAACCCCGCGAGCTCACCACTGGAAGTCTACGGCGAGTGAATATCGCATGCATGCTGCATTCATTGTGCGCCGACAACACATTCTAAATGCGGACCACACAGTACCGGCATTGAGTTTTTATCATCTCGCTGTTTTTTTTCTTCCCCCCTTCTCGTTTCTTTTTTTTTGTTGGCTTGTGCTATTTTGTCCCGTCTCTCATCTCCTCCATCACCATTCATTCATGCCTAAGAGGATCGAGCTAGGTGGTACACTACAGGAGAAGGCATAGTATTGCATTGCTAGCGTGGCTGTGAGATCGAGTAGAGAAAGGGAATCGCAAGGCATGTTAGGAAGACAGCAGCCCCTGCACGACTTTCCTCCAACCCAAAGATATTAGGAACCCATGCGGAACCCTTGAGGAATTTTTCACAAGGATTTATCATCCCCATTATCATACCAAAACAACAGCACTGGAACACCTTCATCCATATTGCTCTTCAACGTACATGTGTGTTTCCCCTCTTCGGATTTTTTTTTGTACGCCAAGAATCACGCCATAATGATCTTGCTGCCTCGGATGTGTGTGCGTCTCTTTGTGGGCTAAAAAAGTCTTGGTTCACGTCTGCGAAGAAGAGAATTCAGTCTTTTCCAGGCCTGTCTTTTCGTCGGGCGAACCGTAAGAGCGCATGTGTTTGAGGCTCTGCGACACGGAGAGCAGTGGTAGAGCGACAACGTACATGTATATGATTCAAGGATTTATTGCAGGAGGCGGCAGCAACGTTGGGAATTGTTGTAGAGACTCGTGGTTCGACGGGCCAGGTTGTTCTCATGTCGGGCAACAAGACGGAGAGAGATTTTCACGGCAAGTCGGCATCAGACAAGATGCGTGTTGTGTGTAAGTATCGCGACTATCGCCCCGTAATCCCGCCACACCTTTTTTCAAGCCCCTGTCAGGTTTTTGTACTCTCGGTAATCGAAAAGACAACAATATGGTTTAGAAAGTATTGTGACTAACGGTCCAAAATCCGGCCGCACCATCATTAAAGCTATTTTAAAAAATATATGTATGACGAAAAATTGAAAGCATTTGAAATTTGATCTTCAAAACTATGATAAGAAAGTAGCATACTTGATGCGCATTGTGTGTAAGTATTGTGACCATCACCTTTAAATCCTACCATGTCTTTTTTGTTAATGGCCATATCAGGTTTTTGTACCCTAGAAAAGGTAATGCATTCAAATGCATCTAATAGTTTGATGCCAAGCAAGCAAGATGAGCATTGAATGAGCCACAATTTCGCCGCAACTTTAAAGATCCTCTCAGGTTTTTTGTACCCCAAAAAGAACAAGCATTGATCTTGTTCGGCATTCAAATCTCTGAAAATGTAACGCATTAGAAATTGTAAAGCTGATAATTGCCATATAATTAAAAGCACTCTCTCTGTTTTACACTGTTCATCAATGAATTGGGAACATTTGAAGTATATGCCAATTCAGACATTTGAACTTTCCACAATTTGGAATTTAACCCCTTCTGCACTGGTTCTGAAAATACTCGGCAAGGGTCTTCGGATAATACACATTATAGCAAATCAGTCAGTCTTGAACGGGTTAATAGAAGATAATGAAGCATATTTTAACCTTTCCGTGGAAAGAACATCCTTATTAACAGCCTTATAAGATTGTTTTACCATCAAAATTGACAGTATTTGTCATTGGATAGATGATAGTTTGGTAAGAAAACATTCTCAAGTCTTTCCCTGAAAATGCCACCTCTTTTTTACAAGATGCTATTAACTTGTCTATTATCAACAATTTAATAGAGGATAATAGGCTATAATTCATATTAAAATAAGAACACAGTTCCTTGTGAAGTATATTTAGATACCGGTGCCATAGTTAAAGTAAATCCAGCTGACCCAAAATACAAATAATGAGAGATTTTGTGAACCTAACTCCTAAATAAAAAGAAATAAACTGCGGAAATGGTTAAATAATAGGCAGGTTTGAATTTATGACCCACAACATTTATTTGAGGCCTATGTCTGTAGAAAATATCGATGATATATTGTTAAATCTAAAGTTGCGGTCAATGACTTGACATCAGTATGACATTCAATATCACAATAGAGTCATGATCCTACATTTCAATGTCGTAAAATGTATCCCTTTGTCTCAAACAACAAAATTTATCACAAGGCTCATTTGTGAGATAATATTAGAGGAATGTACCCTTACATTCTGATCAGCATTAAAGGTCCTTACTAGCATGTTTATGCTTTTGCCAAGCATTTCAAACATTAGCCCATTCAGGACGGATTGATTTTGCTCCATACACCCTACCCCGAGTATTTTCGGGTCCAGTCCTGAATCGGTTTAAACGTTCACGATAGCTAGAACTCCATTTGAAATTTAGAATTAAGATTGAATGATGCCTATTATTAATTTAGACTATTCATTTTAATAAATATATTATTAACCAAATACATGGTGGGTTATGTAAAAACTCTTTGGGGATTTCATAGTGTTGAGGGGAACAAGTTAAAGGGATAGTTGAGTTTTGGTATAGAGGGCGCTACACAAAATAATTTTTTTACGAGATAATGAAAAACTGAGTGTCAAATTCAAAAGAGCATACAATTTAAATGACAGAATAAACTTTATTTGATCAAAATCGGTGCAGAAATGGCTGAAATATCCATAAACATAACCATTTGTAATAAATGTGGGGCCCCACACTTATTCGATAATTTTGAACCAGCCGTTAAAAAATTAAAAAAATTGCTTCCTCTTTTCAAAAATTTACAAAAGAGGTTTTAAAATAGTTGTTGATTATCTCTCTATCTAATCACTATTTCAACAAAACATCACATGCACAATATTGTATTTAAAATCGTTGAAACCGATGAGTGTTTAGAGAGCGCCCTCTTGAGTTTAAACGGCTCTTTTTGAATGATAACAGGATCTTTACTAAGTCATTTGTAATTTTGCATTCCTTTCGAGTTATAACAATTAGTTTGTCATGTAATGGTGCAGGTTTTGTTTACTAAAATTCAGTTTGACCAAAACTTTACTCTCTTTACCAGAACTCAACTATCCCTTTAAATGAACAAGTAAAATTATGTATAGATACAAGCTTTTGCAGCATCTTCAAATCGTTCCACAAAATCACCACACAATCACTGAAATCTGCTTAATCACTATTGGAAAGAAAAAAGGTACAGGCCTAAGACTTCATCAGAGGCGAGGTTCTATGAGGATCAAGAGCTCAGACTGGTTTTCCTTGACTTTAAGAAAAATACTAATATGATATTGAATCGTGCTACAAAGTTATTAAATTGAAAATATATAATTAAGGGGAGTTGTGCAGAAGGTGAGAAGTACTGAGAATTGCATGACGCACTTTGCCCTAGAAACATCTATATTCTTGTGAGAGGTTATGACAGGTTCTTGTTTCCTTTAAGAAAAAAATGCTAATATGATAGCTACAAAGTTATTTAAATTTAAATTACAAAACCAGGGGATTTGTGTAGAAGGTGAAGGACTGTGAATTGCATGGGGTACTTTGCCCTAAAAACATTCATATATTCATGTGAGAAGAAATGGACAAAGAAAGTAAAGATTCTCTATAATTATGAATATATCAGTGTATAATACAAGATCTGGCACAGGCATGGATCACAATATTAGAAAAATATCCTCCGTACTTTCCCCCAATTTCAACTTTTATATAACTTTGTTTTTGGCTTTTATAATTTTCCAGCACAACTTAAAGAACCCAAAAATCTTTTTGTAAAGATCGGGTACAGCTATGCGCATATATATCTACAAAATGTCCGGCATATTTGTATTTTTTTTACTTTTTAAATCGAATTTTTTCTTTGGCCTAAAAAAACTCGGTGTAAAGATCAAGTAAAGCTATGCACCTATTTGTATACAAAATTATCCTACATATTTTGTTTCCCCCCAAATTGTACCCCTTTTTATCTAATTTTAACTTTGGCCTTGACAATTTGTTTTTAAAAATTCACCCAACACTTTAACCAGTTGAGGGTTTAGTCCCAGACAAGTCATGAAGGGGGAATAGGAGATAAGGGAAAAGATGTGTTATTCGTAATTCGAAGCCTCTTCGATGCGTTAATCGTATGAGCGAGCAACCCGTTTCGGATCCCCCATAAGAGAGTGCGTGGACCCCCGATTCCCTGAAAGCCGTCCCCCAAACGAGTCTTCGGCAGCTGTTCCCGACTATCTCACGTCAGGTCGATGGACTGAGCGCACCCTGATGCGTCCCCAAGCTGCTCACCAAGCCCCTACAAGGGGGGAAAGAATTAAAACATTTTCTAGGGCAACTTTTTTAAAAGTTTGGCTGCACCAACATGAGCTGAAAAGTTGTTTTGCATTGGATAGATCACCCCTTGAAAGATCTAGCCCCTCGTGAATTTTTTTGTTTTCATCGCTAGCTTCTTCCTTCGGTGTGAAATCACCATTTTGGTTGTAAACTCGTTCAGAGCAATTTGATTTGTTTTTGTTGAGTTATTTTTGGCACTGTCCTCAAAGTGAAAAACTGAAAATTGAAGTGTAATTTGCCATTTTTAATTAATAAAACACTTCTTAATTTGAACCAATTAAAAACATTATTTCTAGCATTAAATATCTACCATAGCCTATAAACAGGTTTAACCCATGTGCTCCTTGATAGTGAAATTCCTATAGACTTAATACCATGTGTTCAAAAAGTCCCTTTTTTAGGCAGTTGGTTCTTGGTTTTATTCAGAATAAAATGTCAAGAATTAAAAACTTTGGTAAGAAGTTTGATCGTAGCTCAAGATTTCTGAGGTAAAAATGATGATATCAAACATCTGTTAACATTCATAGTATTTGTAATTAACACGTGTGTCTGCGTAACATACATGAACTCTACCCCCTCCCAACCAGTCTAAACTGGTTTGATAGATTACCCCCCTGTCTGACATCGTAAGCTCACGTTCATCCTCCTTACAAGTTTGACTAAATAAAGCAAAAAAAAACTAGTTTTTGACAAACTTCTATAACAGTTTCTTCTCTTTTTTTTGATAGAGTAAGTGTACATTTCTTTCCTGAAAAAAAAGTATGATAACAGGTCATGGGTTACAAAAGGGAAAAAATGTTTTTAAAAATGACAGATGTTATCAATATTCTTCCTCTCCCACTTTGCTTCGCTCCGTCGATTCAATTTTTGTCGCACATTCTTGTCCTAGGTTTTTCAGGCGGGGAAACATGCACCTTTCAATCATGGTTTGCATGGGTAGGATTCGATGATAGAGATTCGATGATAGATTTTTAGGCCAAAAAAGGGGTAAATAAATAGCATTATGATTCATTTTGGCTTCAATGGGTTATGCTAACCTTAGCGCGATCCGCGCTATAGAAGAACCGTTTATTATTATTAATATTATGCTATGTTTTATCTCAAATGCATGGAGAATTATTGCTAGATTGCTAGATTCTCTGCAAAAGAGAAGAAATCATCAGGTCCATCTGTGAATTGAAATGGGGTGCATGAGATATTTGAATGTCGCAAGGTTTATGCATGCAAGTTTTAAACTTTTAGCATTGAAGGATCCAGGGTATAGCGAGGGTGCTCGTTTCCGCAAAGGTATTCTGAGGGAAATGAGCTTGCGAAGATCAAAAAATGGCTCCGTTACGTAGTATAGTTCTACAGCGCGGTACATACCCTGCACGTGCGTAGCATTTCACGTTGAAAAGAGCTGGCATTTTCCCCCGTACGGCTTGAAAAACGGCTCTGCTCGATGTGTAGGAGCATAGCTAGAAAAAAATTCGGGAAGGGAGAATGCCAAAATAAAAGAAGAAGTGGAAAATGGCTCCGCAGTGTTAGAACCACAGCACAGCCGAGAGCATACATGAGCAGAAAAGTAACATGGAACATACGGGCACATTGTGTTCTACTCGTCGCACCGTTAGGTACGCCCCGTAGTGTGCAGTGTGCACCAAAGGTTAACATTTGTGTAGTCTTTCCTTGCACAGACCCCCGCTTTTATTATCGAGTTTTCAAGTTCATTCAATAGCTGAACTTGTTAACATTCATGTATATTGTACTTGTAGTCTTATCCTGCTCAGACCCCGTGTTTACTTAGTTTAAAGCTCATACAAAATAAGGACAAGTTGAACATGTTAAAATTGAAGAAAGGACTAAAGATTTTATTGATGTTTAGTTTTTAAAAATTGTGTTTCCCCTACAAAAAATCTCATTCTATCTAGTTTCAAGTTTATAGAAAACTTGCCAGTTCTTACTAATTGATTTCAATATTTAGGACAAAGTTCCTTAATACATGATCAGGCTTACATTTTGTTGCAAAAATGCAGGACAATTTCTACTTGTACTCTCATTTTAAATCGAATCTGAATCCTCTCATTCAAACACATTTTAGAGAATTTGTCAAGGTGTCTGGAGCAGTTTTCTGTGGATTCAAAACAAGTGAGGGTATGCGAGAATGGCCAGCTGCATTTTTTTGGAGCAAATATGAGCAGAAATCATGTGGTTGATCTAAAGGTCCTTTATTTGATGTGCATGAGTTTGCTAATGTTAACAAAATGTAGTGTTTGCATACCCATATCTCCAAGAGCATGGAATATCAGATCACGTTTAACTGCAAGAACGTCTTTGAGCTTCAAATCTAGAGCCCAAAGGTCAGTCGTAGAATTTTCGCTAAAGTTTAATGGAGGAAATACCTACACGGCAGCCATTCTGTATTTCGTATTTTGTAAAATGTTTCTCCTAGTTCATACTATATTTAACTTTTTATAGTACCAATGATGTAAATGTATAACCATTTTGGGTAAGATAAATATATTATTTAAACAAATACGACAGATGAAAAGTAGTAGATCTGTATAACAGTAGAAAAGGTTTGGAATAAAATGTTCGCCAGGTCTGCGATGCATAGTCAACGGCCATATTCCTAGTAAATCTCTGGGGCACAGTGCAGGGTAAATACAGCGCGCAGTGACCCTTGACCTGTCACATGAACGTAGCTCGTGCCTTGATTTGGAGGGAAAATGTAGGGACTGAGAATGAGATGTTAAAAAAATGTGACAGAAAAAACGGTAGAGCGAGGTATGCAGGCAGCACAGGCAAAATGAAATGTAAAGAATGAAAAAATTATAATTCACCCTTTTTCGATTGGTAGGGATGAAATATATTTATAGAGAAGGTAGTGCAGAGTCCAGTATGTTATGTGATATGAAAAATATGTAGAAAATGTGGTCATACCAGATTTTATGATACAGACAAAAATGTCCAGGAAGAGCGAGAAAAGGAAAAAAATTAATTGAGATAAAGTAACAAATAATATTTCAGTAAAAAATCTTGATGATGAAGGTCGACTTTGAAAAAAAGCTGATGATAGGAAGGGGAACTACTCTTCTGTTTAAAAATATAGCACATTTTTTTTGCTAATCAGCGTCAATTTAATTTTTCATCAGAATATCTGATACATTTTATAACATTTTGTATTCAATGGTGAACAGTATGTTCCATGTTAAAATCACCGTTGGGTATGATAAACAAAATAAATCATTACATTGTGTTTTATTGTAAACATCCCTTCAAATATTTGGCAGGCATGTAGTAATACATGTAGTTATTAGTACTAAAAATAGTACAATTGTGGGAAACAACCTGCCTTTTCCAAGGTTTGGCATTATATTCATTTGACCCTTTTTTGATCGTTTTATGAACATTGATTTGAATTGACGATGAAAAGGATCAGTGTGGGTTTCTGATGCGCAATACAAAGTATGATGAATACATACTTGTCATACACCTAGGATGATGGAGTATACTCGTAGCTAATAAAATCCATTCACGACAACTTTATTTTGGTAGATTATGCCGTATCATCCGTAGACCCAAGCCAAAATACTTTTAGGGACCGCTCCTGAATGGGTTAACGTAGGTTGATGTCGAGGGTGGATTAATTCTAACAGTTTATATAACAATAACAGTAACAAAAATATACGGGCGCTGAGGGCGATTTAGCACCCGAAATGCCCAAAAGAGCCCCCGTAAGTTAGCTTAGAATTTGATGCAAAACACATTATTAACCCCTTGACTACGGGAACCAGGTGGGTTGTGTACAAAGTCTATGGGGATTTCAGAAACTTGTGGGGAACGGGTTAATGCAGGCGAGCTCGACAAGTAGCCCCAAAATTTGTACTAATTTTTCCCTAAACAATAATATGGGGCTGTATTTAGAAGATGACATTTAAGACGCTCCACTGAATTTCAGGCACATATTCCAGTCTTGTTCATTTTATGTGTAGAACATTTGTACAGGGTAGTATCAGGAAGTTGAAACTTAAAGACGTTCATCTGAAGTACTTTAATCATGTTTAAGATTTTAACCCTTAACCCGTTGAATTTGATTTGATTCTTGTATAACAGACATGCTCCAAAGACCCCAGCCCAAGCATTTTCAGGAACCATCCTAAATTGGTTAAATTTTGCATTTATACAGGCTACTATTGGGAAGTTTAAATAATCATTGAATTTCGGTGACATTTTGCTCTTGTTTCCTCCATGCGGGGGTGGAAACCGAGCGAGCTTTTAAAATTGGGGCAAGTGTACGTAGAAGTAGCCACTAGTTTCTATACCTGGACCCCTTGTGTCCTAGATTCCTAACCTTTCACCGGATATAATGTTTCTTTTTTTATCCCCCACCCCCCTCGAGGTATTTGAAAGTGGGCCAGAAAATACAGGTAGTTTGAGAATCGTTCGGCTGGACTAGGAGCTTATTATAATGTAGAGTGGTATTCACTATACTTCTGTGCAATTTGTACACCCCACTCGACTTCAACGCTGTTGCATATTGAGGTCTGTTTAAATTTCAGACAATTTTCTATGTTGCATCAATTTATTTACTCAGTAAAGGCATTTTTATTATAGTATGACATGATACCCTATTATTATCCAGCTTAGATTTGTCCCAGGCTTAATTAAGTAATAGTCTGTGACTCTGTATACTTTTTTTTAACCCAGAGGATTTTCGTGACCTGGCCTCAGTAAACAGGTTGAAAAATATGATGACTAGCTTGATGTCTTACATTCAATCCAGATCATAGTTAATGTTTCTTATTTACTTTTGAGATGGTAGATTGTATAGAGTAAATGTGATCTGTGGTATTTTATAACCACCAAAAACACACCCAAACAAACACATGAAAAAAGGTTATGAAGTTTAAGGCTTAAATCAGTATTTTTTTTTTTTCCAACAAAGTAATGGAAGGGAACCTTTTTTGTGTGTATCTTTTATAGCAGAAGAGAGAGAAGAGAGGGGGAGTAATTATTTATCAAGTTGGAACATACTCGTGTATAATTCACTAAGCATACACCTGCTCCGATGTGATGTATCAACAATCGGTGGTTTCTAAAGACGTTTCACGAGTGCCCCCTTGAACTTTAGATGTGTAAAAAAAGCTGATATGAACTTTAGACCCTCAGCAGCAGCAGCAGCATTTAAACATTAGAGAATGTGTTTGTGCATTCTTGTGCACATATGCACCTGAAACGCAAACATTTGTGTAAATGTTTGCTTTGTAGGGGTAGTAGGTTGATTGGTATCCTGAAAGTTCAACCGAAAGGGGGTCTCCAATCTTTCCCAAGATCCAAAGGTGGTTGGGATTCGTAAAATCAGACGTGCGACGCCATCTTACTAATGCCGTGCGCGGATGTTGCAGAATACACACTGGATCTGTGTCATGCAGTTTGCGCACGAACTAGCCGAGTTCAAAAATGGCTAACTGCATGCAGAGTAGTATTTCGAACAATACCTTCTCTACATCCCCGCTATATTTGGACTATTGTTAAATATGCTTTTTTTCCCCCCCACAATGTCTGCTCTTTAATGCAGAACAGACAGGCATACATAAGTGAATGTAAGAGTTGAAAAGGTTGTTGCTAAACCCATTTGGAAGTTGGAAGACAATAGGCATGTTAGGACTATGGAAAATGCATGTTAAGTCTTAGAAATCTAATCATTAGCAGGTAATAAATCTCCCCAAATTCAAAATGTCAAATACTTCAATTTAAGGAACAGACAGATGGCGTCTAATTGTGCAAAGTTGTTGTTTATATCAGGCAAGAAGAGACTAAAAAAAAAAAAAAAAAGTATACTAAAAATATATATTTATTTTCACAAATGTCACGCTCTTCAGCCTGCTAAATAAAACCAGAATCAAAACATCATCCTTAACGGGTTAAAATCCCCGATATGTCAGTTTCCTTCAACAAGGATCAGACAGATATCACCCACTAAGTTTGTAAAGTTGTTGCTTATAACTCGGGCAAGAATAGACCAGCATTAATATGTCTACTAAAATATATATCTGTTTTCACAAATGTCAAGTTCCTGGGTTAACTCGTATCCTTTCTAATTACCGTCATCCCCATAGACTTTGTGCATGGTCCACAAAGGTACATGTATGCAACGGGTTGAGATCAGACAAACGTCATCCAAGTTCGCTTATATATTTTGAAAATCTTTTTTTGTTTATGAGGCAAATGGGCCTCTGAGAGTACACCACTGGGACACACATTATGGAGACTCCTTTTGTGCAGGCTAACTGCCGTGACCTCTGACCCATGCCTCCCAGCAAGCTATGCTACTGGGACTATGTCTTCCAGACGCGATGGCGCCCATGCTCGAGCGAAGAAACTCAATTGTCAGACTCTTGTGACCTTAAACTTGCTAAATTTTTATTTGGGATGAAAAATACTTTCCCTTTTTTAAAGGGAGGGGGGGGGGGGGGGGGGGGGTTTGGAAGGCGAGCATTTTTGTAACCATTATTTTAATACAGGAGGTATTAGAAGTATTAGAATACAATGCAGGTTTAAATTGAAATACATGTAAAAGTCAACAACTAATAATAAATATATATATTATTATTACATTAGTATTATGATTAAATCAACACCTATATTCCTCCGGTTATATACAACCTTTATTCTTTCCGTAGAGAAAGAGTAATACCAACAAATGTCCACGAGTTGGAGACGTCAGATAAATGTGACAATTGTGATATGCTGTAGCACATTTTGTAGAATAAAATGGGGGTTTTCCCTCTAGTGGCCGGTTGTCTTCTTCCATTTGGCCATCTTGCGTCACTAAAAGCACTTAATCTAATCGCCTCCCTCCTTCATGCAGTCTTCGTTGTTGTTGTTGCAGTGTTTCTTATTATGCTTGATGTTGTTGTTGTCATTGTTTTAACCCATTCATGACTGGTACTACAAAATTCTCTGGCTGTGATGATGATCTGTGGAGAATGGATATTATACCAAAATCAAATGGCTTTGATCAGGTTAACGTGTTCAGGACTGGTAACAGAGAAATACCTGGCCTGTATTCTAGTTTCTATGGAAAATGCATGTTATTTCAATGTCAAATCGTCTTCAGACTGTCGTGTACAGTGGGTTGTTAAATACATTCCGTCTAGAAAGACATTACTATAGTATTGTTCTGTAATCCCCAGAAAGTTTTGATACACATTTATAACACACCCGTCTTCCCATAGGCAATGCGGTTAACTCATTCCCTCTTAGATAGTGTCGTTCACATAGAGGTAATACACGGTACACCACGTTCCTGTAGACAGTGGGTTAACCCAGTACGAGCAGACGATGCTGATTCTCATCCAGATGGTACGCTTGATATCCATAGAGTCAGAAGCATAGAGAGGCCGGTAATTTAGAGATTTCGTGTTGCTTTCATGCTTCTAAAAAAATTTAATTGGCATAGTCTGGAATAAATCCCTTTTCTCTCAAGCGCACCTGCATCTGCAGACACAGACACACACACACACACACACGTGCACATGCACCCACACAAACGTACATGCATACACATCCATTCATTGTGCCCCCATCACACACCCGCCCACCATCGCTCAAAATGCCCCTAGCCAACCTTTGTAAAATAATCCCAAAAGTAGGGCATAGGTCATTTTGCACTGAATGCAGGAAAGCTGATATTCAAGATTTGTATGAATGGTCACGCTCTTCTACTTAAACCTGTTTAAAATGGTATTAAAGTAGGAAAGAAAAAGAAGAGAAATTCTTCACAGAGCGAAAACAACAACAATGTGCCACACCTATGCTCTTCTAACACCTCTTGACCCTTTACCTTAAAGCAATGCTAAACAAAATCTTTCTAGTGGCTCAGTGGGGCAAGTCAAATGAAGACTTTTCAAATTCTGGTGGCGCAAAAGAAGAAATTTGTTGCCCAAAACGGAACATTTTAAATTAGTCTTTTAATTCTGGCTGTCTGGCTGGGCAACTAATGCAAGTATCATAGGCAGGGGAGCAATTTGGTTGGCCCCAAAGGTTGCCGGTGCTAATTTCAAAACTGATAAATATAAAACTGGTATTTCAACAGCTATAATTCAACACTCAATCTGCTCTTAGTAGAGCAATACAGCGAAATTGATTGGATCCTGTTTTTGTTTGCATTGATGATAAATTAAAACATAAATAAATCAAATCATGATCTGAAATCTGTAATTGTGGCCATGACCAGTGGTACTCACTACTCATTCAGCTTGCCACTGGACAGATGTTTTTTAGCACTCTCCCACAAGGTGAAACAAATAACGAAAAGGTCTTTTGGTGAAATGAACTATTGGAAGTCCCTTTCACACCAAATTTTACAAAGTTTTTGATCCATTTTAGAAGCAAAATAAATGTTCGATATGAAATGGGTGCCTGTGACCGTGACCAGTGGTGCTAACTGTTCAGCCAGTCTGACACAGACAGATGTTTATATCCATTCCTGAAATAGAATTTGAAAAAGAAATTTATTAAATGAATAAAGAAAGGTTACGAGCAGCTCAAAACAAAACATAAAAAGGTCTTTTGTAATGTCCCCTGTATAGAACTGAAGGTCAAATGCATTAATCCACTGCTTTCTATTAAAGCATGGGACTTGAAATTGACCACTGGAAAAGGTCACGCGCCATACATTTTTTGTCCAGTTTAATTTGACCGCTCGAAGGTTAGATCCCATACTAGTTATTTGTCCAGTTTAATTTGACTATGCAAAGGTCTAATTCTTCAGTCATGCATCTATAACCCCTTTTTAATTGAGGAAAATAGTCGCGGTAACGTCCGGACGTTGTCAGGAAGACATTCTACCGCGTTTGTATTAAAAAGGTCCAATCGCGGTAACGTCCTGACAACAGCGCGGTAGGATTCAACCTAGTCGGGCTAGGGTAATAGCGAGGTAACGTCAGGATGTTGTCAGGATGTTAAGCTGATAAACATTGTATTAAAAAGCGCGCAGAACGTTACCCGGGTAGATGACGTCATGGCCGTAAAAAATGTAAACATTGCAGCGATCGCGTTTTGGATCGGGAACATGTGGTACTCTTGTAAACAAGGTTGCCAATTTAAACTGCTGTAAGTTCACACACAAACACTATTACACATACTCCTAATTTTAGACTTAAATTTGCCCAAATAATACAAGTTATAATACTATGAATATAACAATTGGAAGTTTAACAAATCTAAAATTTGATAAGTACAACAGCTCACTCCAGGGTACATAGATCTACGTGTGCGCATTATTCATCGCTGATCATAAAATTATCTTCAGCTCATGCAATATCCCAACACGTGTATCAGCGAGATTTAACTAGATTTATTTGTTCCTGAATTCTACTCTACCGTGCGCTCCCGATCCGATTGCCTGTTGTATACCCGATATGAATTGACCGTCAAAATTTCCCGCGCTAACGTATACCAGCGCGCGCCGATTAGCAGCCGGTCGCACGATGAGAGAGGTGCGGTTGCTATAGTAACCTTTTGATTAAAAACTTGCACAACTTCTCGCTGCGTGTTTTACGACCTGACCTCCTACTGTTTTTATCGAAATCTCACTCGGGTAAAAGCGAGGTAGAAAACACGTTCTCCAATTAAAAAGGGGTTTAAGTCAGTGATGGAATTGTACTGCTAGTGGAATTAACTGGCATGAGTAAATGAAATTATGTACAAAGGGAATTTCATTTTTGTATTTGCCTTGTTACAACTGCACCCTGTGTTCTGTATGTATGCAGCTTGACCAACAAAATTTGATTTAATTGAATTTCAAATAGATTTTATTTGAAAAGTGCTAATTAGTCTATGTTATTATTTTTGAGGCTGTGGAGATGTCTGTGCTTTGTCAATATGACTATGCTTTTATTTCCCAGACGAGTTATTTATAAAAAATTATACAATTTATAAAAAGTTTGCTATAAAGTTATCAGAGTTAACAGGTAAGGGTCATTTTTGCATAGACCTCTGCTTGAATATTTGTTGTGACTTGTCTTGAATGTGTTAACCTGGTCCTTCCCGGGTATTACACTTTCCATCATAGAGTTACTTGATGAACGACCATGTTGAGGCAGGCAAGGGGTTAAACTTGTTTTCCGGGCCTATCCTGGTTAATGACTTTAGTTTGGCTTAGAACTGCTAACTAATGCAAGCATACAGTGTATATTTAGGTTAGGGTCATTTTGGCTTATTTTGAGCGCTCAAACTTGGCATGGTCTTATCCTAGCATGAATTTTGAAAAACAAGGACAATGTCGTTTTGCGAAGTGTTTGGTAGTGTCTCTAAATATGTATCAAGGAAAAGTAATAATAGATTATTTTTAATGAAACAAGAAATTAGATGAAGACATTTAAGTTCTATCCAGACCTGGCTTCGCTTATTTGTAGAAAACAGCATGCGATCAGTATTATTAGAATGATTAATGTTATTAGGGTTTCAGGGATGATCTGTATAATAGATTTTGAAGGTTTTCATACTTCACCTGTTCAAGATTGGTCCCCAATATACTGAAGCTGTTGGTCTATATTACAGAATGTGTGTTATATCTGATTTGAATAGTCCTGTATGTGTCAAAGCAATATGAATAGTTCCATGCACAAGAGTAGACTTACAGGTGTACTTGAAATTCTTGTCTGGCATTATTTTTATTTTTGTTATGTGTACGGTTTCTTTGGCAAATGATGTCTAAAATAATTTGTTTTGGGTTCTATGGAGAAAGTGGGTTATACAAATCAACTCAAAAAAAATTATATCCTTGATGTATTCTCCATTATAGACCCCAGTCAGAGTTGTTTTACCATTTTTGAATGTGTTAAACAGATAGAAGGTGTGCAAACAGGAAGACATAAACACTCTGACCTTTTATTTTCAACCAGCAAATATGTTGTTTGATAAAAAGTATAGTAAAGTGAACTTTCAATGCAATTCAGCTAATCAGCGTGTAGTCTTTACGCACTCTGTGCCCAATTTGATCGTGCACACATTAGTTAAGCAACAGGGCCCCTTGATCTATACAGCAAAATGAAGCAGGGAAGGGCAGGGAGTGTTACATGAAGATGATTCATCAAATTGATAACAAATATACATAATTTTACCTTCAGAGGTGACAGTCCTATTCTTAGAAATTGAACTATTTGCAAAAACTACCAGCAAATTTGAAATTCAGTACTGTTTTATAGTTGTGTCCTTTTTTTTTTTATAGGTTTCATGTATCTATATTTTGTTCCTGGAAGGCGCCAGCCTAATGTCTGATTGGTGTTAGACCGAGTTAGACCGAGAGGTCGAATAAGGGGAAGGTCTGTGCTATGGATCTGTTTTTGAAACCATTAAGAATGGTCTAAACCCATTATCCATATCGAGATCCCTAACCAACCCCCTTCAACATTTGTATATCCATTTGGATGCACAGAAAACAACTCGCTAAAAACCACCCTAAAAAGAAACTGCCTTGGACCGAGACTACACCACCTATATATACCCGGCGCTGGGCCATAATTGTCCTCTTTCAATTTGCGACGCCTTAGAGACAGTCACGCTAGAAATCGCGCTCTTGCATTTGATTCTAAGAATTTTCGTAGCAGTCTACAACTAAAGTAAGACCGTTCCTTTTCTATCTATCAGTGTAGCGCAATAACCCTATTTTGATTTGTAAGTCCTTGGACCTTGTCAGAAGCGATATTGAGACCATTTTCGGAGCTTTTTGTTAGGTTTTTCTGGCGCTCCGTTGGTGGTTAAGAAAATGACGCATGCGTGAATTTTCGGACGGCTCGCTGTGGGAGTGTTCCCCCGGAGTTACGGGCGAGATTCGGTCCGAGTTTTCACTCCCAGTTAAATTTTTTTTCTCGGGGCTCTATACCTCGGGTCATGTATAAGATTGATTTTTTTGGGCTTGCTCGGCCCCCTCGTTCGGGGGGCCTTGCGTCTTGGCTCGTGTATAATGTTGCTTCCTTTCTTTCTATGGCCGTCAATCATCTCGGAGGCGTTGTGCTCGATTCATGAATGATGTTGAAAGTTTTTACTTTTTATTTTTGATGTCATGTTTGTATTCTTGCATTCCCGCCATTTTGTTTTTATGGCTTTGTTGTGGTGTGTGCTGGCTCGACCTCGTGGTCGGGGCTTGTCCTTTTGGCCTTTGTTTTGTTGAGGGGGGGTGGTGCCTCGTCGGGGTCACCATGGTTTGAAACATGTGTTGGGGGGAGGTGGCGTCGGGGTTGTTGGCCCTCCGCCCCCTTCCCCTTTCCCCCCCCCCCCCACCCCCACACTTCAAAAAAAAAAAAAAAAAAAGTGCGGGGGTGCCCGCGAAGGGACAAAAAAAAAAAAAAAAAAAAAAAAAAATTTGAAAAAAAAAAAAAAAAAAAAATTATTTTGTTAAAAAAAAAATAAAAATAATAATAATTGAGTGTTTATGGGGGGGATGTTAACCTCCTTTTTTCCTTTGTTTTTTCTTTACCTTGTTCCTTTGTGCATCTAGGTATGACATCGGATGATGGTTGGGAGGACGTCTTGTCGGCCTCGTCCGGCGAGGGTCACGAGACGGGGAGTTTCGGGCCATTTCTCACCGCACACGTAAGTCCTCTCGCAAGCCGGGTAAGTCCGCTCTTTCCACAGCTTTTGACGGGCGCGGGACACCGCGCCCGGTGCACTCGAAACGTCGCACCCAGCATGGACGAGTGACTTCTTCTCCCGGGATTCCTGACCGAGGGAGGCCAGTCCCCTCTGGACCAGGGGTAAGTCCCATGACGTGATTCCTTCGCTTAGAGTAAACCGCTTATCAGGCTGACAAGCGGTATGATATTTCAGGTCTCAAACCTGCATCGTCTAGATTTGTATTATTGTTGTCACTTCCTTATTACTAGCCCCTCTCTCGGTGGTAGCACTGGGCCTCGGGGTCAGTTAACACAATTGGGATTGTTGTCAGTAGTTGATAGAATTGTTAGAAACCGATAGGAATGTGACCGAGTTGAGTACCACGGTGGTGGAAATCTAATCAGCGCTTCGGCCGTTTTTTTCGTGTTATTTATAGCGCGGCCCCCTCGGAGGGGGCCTTTGCAGCAGCGCTCCGCCCCCCCCCCCCGAGATGGGGGGGGGTGTCTCGTTCCGCGCCGCAGCCCCCGCGGGGGGGCTAGGCTCAGAGATTTGTTGCCGGGGTTCCCTTCCCCCGGTTCGCTGTGTGTTGGGACCGGGGGGGGTATGGTTGTTGTTTTGGAACTCCGTTCTGCCACACAGGTGGGCAAGACAATGTATGTAACACCCAGGTGAGTTTGTTGTGTGTGGTATCTAAGCTAGGTCTTGTGCTGCCCTCTCGTTGGCCTCGGGTAGCGAGGATCGCGAGTCAGGGCGATTGAGGCCGGGTTTCTTCCCCCGGTTCGAGTTGAGTTGGGACCAGGGGGAATGGATTTTCACTCCCGTTTTGCCTTTCGCGCCTCACGGTTGGGCGAGGCAATGTTGTGGCACCCAGGTGATCCCTTGGCTTAAGGTTTGTAGGGTGATCCTGAAGACGGTCCCCCTATCACTGCAGGGCCCGGGACCGTTGCGCCAGCCTAGGTGCTACCCCCGGTTGTAAGTCGCAGGCGGTACGGTAAGGCCGACTAACCCCAGCTTTAGATAATTAAGCTATATTAAAGCTAGCTGGGGCTCGCCACGGTAAAAGATGTTATTCCCCGGGCCACTTCTCACCTTTACCAATAAGTCCTCTCACAAGCAGGAGTAGTCAGCTCGTTCCGAGGCCTTTGACGCACGTGGGTCAGCAGTGCATCCAGGAGCCTACTGGGCGTCGTCCAGCTTACGACCATACCACGCTGGTTATATCTACCCAGGATGGACGGGCTACTGCTTATTCCCGGATACCTGGTCTCGGTAGGCCAGTTCCCACCAGGCCGTGGGTAAGTACTCTTAGTCTTGCGGCTGTTTTCGTCCGTTCTGTCGGCGCTCCCCCTGGTGCTGTGGTACAGGGGGATGTGATGTACATTTCGGGGTGCCGTGGCGCAGCGGTAACGCCTCTGACTCCAGGTCAGAAGACTGCGTGTTCGCATCACGTTGGGGTCACCATTATGTGATATGGTTCTTTGGTGTGTATATATTTAGAGTTAAAATTGAAGTTTGTCCCATACTCGTTGCTCATGACAGTGCGACAATGTATGAGGGTATAGATTTTATGATGTGGCTTCCAGGAGATCCCGTTACTTTAGGTAGTTGGGATCGATCCGTGCGCTAGCCAGGGTGTCGCCCCGGGCTATTAGACGCTAGCGTAATTTTTGATAATTGCCACGGTAAATTAATTAAGAAAGGAGCCATGTTATGGCTTGTATTTAAATTTTGGTTACGCATATGGATAAGTTCCTGTCGCTCTCAGTGAATGCTATTTGATTCTTGAGGAGCGGCCGGGAGTATGGTTTGAGCCCCGTCTAGACGTAGGTCATGCTGTGAGCTGTATTAAAATTCTCTCGATATAGTCGTCTTGACCGCATGTCCTTTGACGCACGGGTTGATGCGCGTCACTTGCCACGGGGTGTTTAGTCACCTGCGCGGGGTAGGTCCCTTTGGTTCCTTGGTCCCTTGGTTCCCCCGGGATCTCTGCCCGCGGTAGACCTATCGGGGTGCCCGCGCGACCTCTAGCGGGTCCCCTTTTCCGCTGCCCTTTGCTGCGCGGGGCGGGTTCCTTTGGTTCCGTTGGTTCCTTTGGCTCCCCCGGGATCCCTGTCCGCGGTAGACCTATCGGGGTGCCCGCGCGACCCCTGGCGGGTCCCCTTATCGCTGTCCTTGCTCCTGTTCCGTGGGGTGGGGGGGGGAGCCGGTGCCCCCCCCCCCCCCCCCCCCCTCCGACTTCCCTTTGGTTTTTACCTTCGGGCGTCTAGGTGGGGCGCCGGACAGTTATATTTTTTGTGGAGGTTTCGCTTCCCTCGTCGAGTGAGGGTCGCGAGGCTGCAGGATGAGGCATCTGTTTGCGGACCAGGCGGGTCCAGATTCGTGTTCGGACGAGATCGCCAGGGCTTTAGGTTGCGTCCTGGCAGGGTCGCCACGACTCTTGTCTTATGGCTTGTTTGTTGTCTACTACTATCTCCCCTAGGCCTGTGTGGATCCGGCCCGGTTTGAGCCCGATCTCAGGGCATAACGTTGCCTGTGGGTCTGGGTTATGCGCCGGGATCCGTTGCGATGGCCAGTGGGCCATTGTTGGTTTTAAGCCACGCGATCGGCGTTGTTTATGTTGTGGACAAGGAGTTGTATCATAGGGTCAGCCTCGTTAAGGCGGTTACTCATCAGTTCGATTCCCTTTCTCAGTCGAATGCTCGTGTGCACGGATGGCGGGTTGGCCATTGCATTTAAGACAGTTTGGCTTTGATAGGGTGGTTAGCCAACTTGGTATCCCAACGTTCTATACCTCGTTTTCCGGGGGAGGACTGAATTTTCCGTGGACACAGTCGGGGTTTTCTTCTTCCTCAGCCCCGTTGCTGTGTAACTAAACCTGATCCGGTGTCGTTGGTTCCCTTGCGTACGAGGCTCCCCGGCTGATATTGTATCTCGGTTTTTTGCCGTTCTAGATGTCCCTTGTTTCAGCATGGAGTCTTCCATTCATCCCCACGCCCCCGTTCGCCTAGGCTGTTGGCAGTCTCTCGGTTCCCAGGTTGGGTTGCGGTCAGTTCAGTGCCGAGGCCTTCTCATTTGGCCTGAAGTCCTTCTCCAGGGACCCCTTTCGGCAGGTGTCGGTGGTGCCAGGCCCCCACGATCTCGAGGAGTCCGGATATTCTCTTTTCAGAGGTCGTACTTCGTCTGCTCCTTGCAGAGATACTCAGTTGGGTCAGGTCGCTAGGTCCCTCATCATCGAGCTGAAGTCACGAGTGATTCCTTCGGGTGGTTCAGATGCCTTCCGTCGCCTACGCATGAGGCTGTTGGCTCCGGCGGAGTCTTGGCAGGTTCCCGGCCTCCTCATCAGCTTGGTGGTCCTAGTGCCGGTTGTCGTTTCTCCATCCGGTCCCTACAAATGTTCCAGATGCAGGATATTTGGGGGGTTTTTCTTCCGCCCCTCCAGGGACGGTCGGTCGGGGTTGGGTTCCCGACAGTCCCATGGTCGTTGCAGATATAAGCTGGCGGGGGGGACGCGAGGACGTCTCCTCCCGTCTCAATGGCTCCTTCTCCCCACGGTCTTCAGGATGTTTTGCGGGGGGCAATTAAGTCTTAATGGACAATAGATTCCTTGAGAGTCATTTATCTGGCTTATGTGGGGTAGCTCACATGAAATAGTGATACACATGATTGAGGTGACCTAATATGTATGTAGGTTTCCTATTATTGATGGCACTAACATTAGCAGTGTATCTGCGGTATTCGTCATGGCGCTCTATTTATATGAGAATGGGTTTATAGTGACAATATTTGGCTAGTATTGTAGTGGTGGAGTTTGCAATTTGAGGGCCAGAACATGGCTCATTTGTTGTTTTGCCTATGGTAAAGGAAATGCAAGTATTTGGTAAATGCTTGCCAATTGCAAACTTAATAATTTTATTTGAATTATACTGCATCGAGAGCCTAGTTCCCGAATCATGCAGGCGTTTTGTTTACGACGCCCATCTTCCAGGTCTCTGGTACCGTCCTGGGTCTCGACCGGTGTTCTCAGGCCTTGGTCCGTGCTCCAGGTTGAGCCTATGTTGAGGGCCTCCCTTGGCTGGAGCCGGTCCTGCCGGTCTTCCTGCTGGCGTTGGCCCTGACCCGAGGCGGAGTACCTGGCGCACCTTGTTAGCATTAGGTCAGGGCTGGTAAGAGATGGGTGGTGGTCGGCCCTTCCGTCCAAGGGGGCTTTTTATTACTGGGAACCCAGTTTTTTGCCCAGCCGCCGGCCCGGGGTCACAAGACCCGGGCAATGGCCACGTCTGGGCTTCCCTTCGTTAATGGTGCTGGCGATTCTCTCAGCAGGACATGATACGCTTGTTTTTAGTCACTTGTCCATGCCCACGAGTTCCGGGCGATGGCCGACTCGTGGGCTCTCGTTAACGGAGCCCCTGTTGGGCGAGGTTCTACGGGCTCCTTGCTGGGCGTCGCCAAATGCGTTCGTCTCATGTTATCGGCGAGACGTGGTGGCCGGAGGTCCGGTCCTTGCTGAGGCGGTTCTGGCGGCTGGCCCTATGTAGATGTAGTCTGCGTTGTCCGACCCCTCCTCCAGTCAGTAAGTATACTTCCCGTATGCTATTTGTGTGGGTCAGGGATTATACAAATGTTGAAGGGGGTTGGTTAGGGATCTCGATATGGATTAAATGAATCTTAGTGATTTCATTATCCATTAGAGATACTAACCAACCCCCTTCATAAATTCCCTCCCGTCCTCCCCGCGTCGGTAGTCGTGCGCGTTTGAAAGAGGACAATTATGGCCCAGCGCCGGGTATATATAGGTGGTGTAGTCTCGGTCCAAGGCAGTTTCTTTTTAGGGTGGTTTTTAGCGAGTTGTTTTCTGTGCATCCAAATGGATATACAAATGTTGAAGGGGGTTGGTTAGTATCTCTAATGGATAATGAAATCACTAAGATTCATTTAATCCCATTTAAGACCATTGATTTTGGTAAAATGTGTATCATCTGTAGAAGAAAGCATGATAACTTTTAAGGGTAGTTTGGAATCGTAAATCAGACGCATGGTGCCCTCTTGCGAATGCCTTGCGCAAGGTGTATGATATACACTGGCTCAGTTTAATGCAGTGCGCATGAACTAGCCTAGTTCGAAATGGCGAAGTGCGGCGTAGCGGTTGGAGTAACTAACTATTGCCATACAAAACATAGTTGGCACACTAGGGCTAGACCAGAATAGGAACCAAAGAGGGACAACATTTGAATGAAAAGGGTTCTATTACTAATTAGTTCTATTACAGTTCTATTACTAATTAGTTTGTCACAAATATGGGGAATCTAAAAGTAAGAATGTACCCCCCAAAAAACATGAAAAGCTGTAGTGTGTTGCCACTTGCATAAAAGTAGCCTCACTTGGGCTAGGCCATCAAAAATAGGTTCGGTCTATGCACTAATCAGGGGAAGGAAATATGATCTAAATGTGTCACTGCTTATGCATGTAAGGTCAAGGGCCCATGTGATTTTAGAACCAGAATGTTATCTAGCGAAAATAGGAAAATGCCTTTTGGCCAGCAAAAGAAGAAAAATGTGGTATGTAATCACCCTTGTCACACCCAAGTCCCTCAAACAGATACCCCCTTCTTGTGCTGAAAGGTCAAGGTAAAACATTAGTGTGTATGTGTGTGTGTGACCCCATGTAATATTTGTGTTTCCTGATTCTGAAGGGCTGATAACTCTGAGGACTATAATAACTGCATTCTGGGGACAATTCTTCTCAGGGATTTGGTCTTTATGCTGTGTCCCTGATCATAAAACTTAACCAAACCACACACACTTACACATGCACATACGCACACTCACTTTATACACATTCACATACATACACAAATGCACCTTCACACACGCACACTCACACACACACACACATGCACATACAGACACAAATAGAAATTCACACACATATACACACACAGACACAGACATGCACCTTCACACACACACACACACACACACACACACACACAAACATACACATGCACATACAGACACACATACACATATAAAGACGAGCACATATCCCTTATGGGTTCAAGGTGATACAAATGGCCATTGCACTGTCTTCTGTCTTCTGCCCTCTGCCCTGGCTTTATATAGTGCGTAGCGCGTGAGTTATTAACGTCATAATTACGCCTGATGCGAGAATTCTCGGAAATATGCGAGGGAAGGAAAACAAATCAAGTCATTAGGCCTTTTAATTTAGCGAGCATTGGCTTTATGGAGATGCAGTTAACACGCTGATGCGTCTGTCCTTTCGGTAAATTGCTGCTTAGTGAGTCTACACTGTGGACTGCCATATAAATGGACTGCAATTCGAAATGAGTCCCATGCCACCAATGTTTTTCTTTGTTATGGGCCACCAAATTCAGGTTTCGGGCCCTTAACATTTGAGAATCCCCGATGTGAATTGCCCTACACGGCCACCAGGGGGAAAGGGTTAAATTTTAGGATTACCATAGAAACAAAATAAAAAACATAGGAAAATATTTCAGTTGCTATTTTGTAGTTCGTTTCTGGAAGGGTTCAACCTGTCCTAAAGTTTCAATATGAATCATCAGATTGGCGAACAAAAACGTCAAATGGTATTACTACTAGTAATATAAATTTATTTGTGCATTTGCTGCTTGAAACATCTTTATTATTTGTAGAGGATTATAAATTGATTCACTCAAAGAGTGCATAGGAAGGACTCCAGTCCAGGCTTGTAGCATAAAATATCTGAGAAAAATATGAGTTGTTGATGTATAACTTTTGAACATCTATTTACATAGTGGATATATAAACAGACTTTTCAAGTCCCTTTTCTCATGAGAGAAAAAAGTGCATAAAGGAATTTTTTTTATTGGACATTTTCTTTGTTCCACACATTTATAAAAGTGAACTGAGTTTGTAAAGTTTTGGTGGAATAAAAGTGGCAATTTGCTTTGTGGGAACGTAATGTTAGGAATAGATTTGGCGATTTGGCTTTGTTAGTTTGTAAAAGTTTGGAATGAAGTTGGCACTTTTGCTTTGTTCGTATTCGTGAACAAGAGATTGCCTCTGGTGCGTTGTTTGATATCTAGCCTTAGTTTGCACTTTGTGGGCTAAATGGACTTTGTGCAGATGATTTCTGCTCCGAGACCGAAGTGATGAGAAAAACTGTCCTGAACTATGACCTTGTTTGTTCCAAACTCGTCACCCAGCCGTCTGTAGAATCATTTTTGTTGTGAAGAACTGTTATCCCTCTTTGCTTCAGCCTGTCTTCTGCAGTGTTGTCAGGGCTCAAATTCAGCACTGTACCGTAATAGCCCGGGGCTACTAAAAAACAAACTTCAGGCCAACAAAATTTCCCCCTACCCAATTTTTTAGGTGCTTGAATATTGGAAATACAAATCTTACAGAATTGTTTTCGTTGTTTTGGCCCACTCTAAACTTGATACAGTAAGTGTTAATCTGTACTTGTCTGACACAGCCACTAAGTCTAATGTTGTAATAACTTCCACTTTCTTCTACTTTTGGTGATGAAATAACTAGATTTCCCTATTTTGACTTCAGGTAGCTAATGGTTTTACTTTTAATGTATAGATCTATGTAGAGACTGAGGATAAATCTGTATTTTCATAAATCATAATCACTATGGAAATATTTCCATCCGTAATACTCCTTTAACCTGTCCAAGACTATTTGATAGTGACATAACATATGTACTTGCTCCATGGACTCCAGCCCAAGACCAAGTATTTCTGGGACCGTTCCTGTAATTGTTAAACAAGTAAAACAACCTTTAGAAACATCTTTTTATACACCATTCATGCAGTGTAAAATATACACTTGTCCAGTGCATTGTATTCTCTAGCACCACACACAAATGCACCTTGACAAAATGCAAGAACTGAATATGAAGAAGTCCTCTGAGAGCTTCGTGGGTAGCCGATTCGCTGCCCTCGGCAAACTTCCCTGCTCTTTACGTGCAGTTGATAAGAAAGCGCAGTCATCTGCAAACAGGGAAACTCTGAACCCCGTGATAAGTGGTGTGCCAGCCGCCAGTCCCTTTAATCTATATCATGTAATGAACCCATTCCCTTTGCGATTCTGAAATCCGCATAGACTTCGTACATAGCCCACCAGGTTCCTGTAAGCAAGGGGTTAAGAACTGTTAATCGCTTTTAAATTCATTAAACTTTTTTTTGGTGTTAATGTGTTTTTTTGTTTTTGGTAGGGGAGGGCCTCGTGGACGGGGGAATTGAGATAATCAGTGCTGGAACCTTGGAACACTTAAATCTGCTTTGCTAATTTCTTCATGAATCTATATTCTAGTTCACGATGATATATTTCCCTCCTCAACTCCCCATGTTCCGAAGTGGAACCACCCAAGAAGGCCTTGTCGCTGGGGACATACCACATGAGCTTGAACACATCCAAAGGTCAAGGTGTTCTCTGTAGCATTAACCCCGTTCCCTTCAAGAATCTGCAATCTTCATAGACTTGGTACATATCCCACCAGGTCCTCCCCCCCCCCCCCTCTCAAGGTGCAATTTTGCATTAACCTGTTCCCTTCAAGAACCTGCAATCTTCATAGACTTTGTACATATCCCTCCAGGTTTTACCTCTTATTCAAGAGGTTAACCCACTCAGGACTGGTCCCAAGCGTATCTGTGCTGTGGTCTTTGAAGAATGTATAATAGCAATATCAATCAAGTAGCCTTGAACAGGTTAACCTGATCATAGATGTAATCACATTTCCATACATGAGCTCATTGTGGTATGTTCGTGCCACTGAAGAAAACACATATATATGTGACCTTGCCCTTAGCTAAAAATCAAATGACTGTTCACATCTTGATCATCCTGGCTGTGATCTTGCTCTGTTCCGAATTCATAGGGCAAAAGATTCAGGAATAGTCCTGGAAATGTAAGCTTAGCCTACTGAATAAAAGGAATTTCCTAAGTATATTTTTTATTAACCCATTCAAGGCTGTTTAATATTGTTTTAACGTGCATTTAACACAGCCCCTTCAGTTCTGAATTGGTCAACTACATACCGTACTGACTGGCGTAATCGCCGCATGCCGACTTTGAGCAATGAAATTAATTTTTTTTTAAAGTGGGAGAAAAGTGCGCTAGGGAAACTGGCGTCAATAAAACACTGCAAGCTACGAGTCGAGTATTGCTGCATACGATGTATCATTGAAGTGGTACTGAATTGAACTCGAATACTCGATCAAAATAACCGAACTCTACCGGGTACCCCTACTGTACTGTACTACAGAGAACCCCATATTACTGTGCAATGCCGTACGTATCACGCGCGCGCTGCATCATACCAAAAACACCAATGCTAATCGGCGTGGCGTGTACGTCTAAATCAGTACAGTAAATGACAGGCAAGCGCGGCGCTGGTAGTGATAGTTTGTTTCATTAATATCGTAACTTCAAAGTTAAAAACGTATCGGATTTAGCAAATATCAGCCAAAAAGGTGAGAAACCGTTCTAGGCCAGGGTAAACTTATACAATTTGGCTTTGTATGTTTTTATCACGCAATACATTACAGTGCAGTAAACATTTTAGTCCCACACATGCGGAAATGTGTTGTTTTGGGGCCTGTCAAAAGTCAAAATTTGACTATCGCCGCGTACGCGCCGCACCCCAACTTTGCGGGGTTTTTTCAAGGATTACGCCGGTCAGTACGGTACATGTATTATGACTGTACTTTTCATGCACAGATCAAGACTAAGCATTTTGTGACTGTTTCTAAATGGGTTAAAACTCAAATCGTTCTTTGTTGTTGTTTCACATTTGTTTTGATGGATTTTTGTTCATGCAACGTACATAAATTAGGAATATAATATTTTGTACACCGAGCTCAAGCATTTTTGCAAACTTGTCCTTTAATGCGTTTTAAAATGCAAGTTGTGGTTCTTGTTTTTGTTGCCGTTTGGTTATTTTTAACCCATTTAGAACTGATCCCGGGTTCATCTTTGGCCAGGTTTCAATGGACACTGCGTGTTCAACCATAGTGGAATAGTCCGCTAAGGGTTAATGCCGTTGAGCATCACGTGCGTGTTCCCCGACAACCCCCGTGGATTTTCGGTTTATTGAGTTTGAGCTTGAATCTCCCCACTTCCTGTTATATTTTGTCTGACTAATCCTGCATAGTTCTGACTAAGCCTTGCCTGGTTTGAACGTGAGGTCTCCCTTTTTCGTTGGGGTGCAGCTTACGATTTAAAGGGAGTGTTTAGTCCTATATATCTTTTAGAATTATATATCTTTTAAGATAAGATATTATGACTAAAGCATAGCCTGGTTTGAACGTGAGGTCTCCCTTTTTCGTTGGGGTGCAGCTTGAGATTTAAAGGGAATGTTCTGTCCAAGATATCTTTTAAAACAACATATTCTGACTATAAGAGAGTACCTTGAACAATATATCTCCCCCCTTTTTTAAAAATGGGGTGCAGCTTATCCTTAAAGGGAGTGTTCGGTTTGAAATATCTTTTTAAAACAAAATACTCTGACCAAGCATAGCCTGGTTTAAAATTAATGATTCTGCTTAGGTAGGGGTGCAGCGTAGGTTTTAAGGGAAATGTTCGGACGGAAATATCTTTTGAAACTCTGACTAATATAGCAGAGTTCTGACTAAGCCATGCCTGGTTTGAACGTGAGGTCTCACTATTTCTTTGGGGTTCAGATTTCATTTTAAAGGGAGGTCCGAAATATTGTTTAAAACGAAGTATTCTTACTATTCAAAGCATAGCCTGGTGTGTACGTGAGGTCTCTCAGTTTTTATTTAAAGGAAACAATTTTAGAAACAATTCTGACTAATCCTGCACAGTTCTGATTATGTCTAGCATGGTTTGATTATGAGTTCTCCATGTATTCAGTGTACAGCTTAACCTGTTGCTTACGGGAACTGGGTGGGCCATGTACAAAGTCTATGGGGATTTCGTAATCTCGAAGGGAACAGGTTAAGTTTATTTAAAGGATGAGTTTTTAGTTCAAAATATATTTTAAAACAATGTCATCTTACTAAGCCTTTATACCTGGTTTGAAATAAGGTTATAATTTTGCAGTGGCTACTATTGAGCAGCATTATATAGTACACTTGATAATATTTGTATGTTTCAAGAAGTTGAAAAGGTTGGGTGCATGTGTGGTGCACACATGATAAATGTTTAATTGAATGTTTCAACTATCAGAGAAAATGTTGGTTAAGTGCATGTGTGGTTTGTGTACATAGATGTGTCGATATGGGGGGTCAGGGAAGGACAAATTATACGAAAAGGAAAAAAGGAACATTTGTCACGTTTTAATTTGTTGTAAATTCACATGGGCTGGTTCACAGGATATTGAATCGTTGTGTTGGACCGCGGGTCATGGAAGATTAACAGAGACGTTTTTCCCGATGAAATGCGTGAATTCTCGGGAGATCCTTCCCAATCACAAACAAGACAAACGTGACCGCGATTTTGTAAAGCGAATCACCTCCGTCTGCGCCTATGTATGTTATTATGCAAATTTGCTGTGGGCATCGTTGATGCCGAGATACACGTGTGAACATTTTTTCCGGGCTTGGGGATAGGAAATTATCATAAATCGTGCCAACGTACGAACGTTGAATGAAATCTGCCAAAAATAGTAGGGCATTTGTGATGTGATCATTGTGATGTGTAAGATTAAGCTGTGGTTTCACGGAGTAACTTGTGTGCTGCATTATCTTTAAAAAAACACTCATTGTTAAGTGCCGATTGTGATATAATTGAACCATCATGGTTGAAATCTTACAATAGTGATGTGCAATTTGAGAAAGTGTTTAAATGATTCAAGGAACCCGTTTTTTCCCATAAAAATTGAAACTCAATGAGAAATTATTTCAATTGCGATGTTTTGGGGTATGGTTTACCCCAGCACTCTTGGTCTGCATTATCAGAAAAGTTTGTGCTCTGAGATTTGAGAAGGCGTAAGATGATTCAAGGACCCTTTTCTGTCAAAATCTTGAATAAGAAATGTTTTTTCCCTTTTCAAATTCAAAGATTCGAAACTCAAATATGTGCAAAAAATAAATGCCTGCTTTTGAAAGAAGATGAAGAAGTAGGTCGCAAAAAAATATGCACTGGAGCTTTATAAATTGAAACTCCAGATGTCAGCAAATACCCCAGTAGAGCTGTTGCCATGGTGATATACTCTCAGCCTTCAACACTGATTGCTAACTGGGTCTCAGCGCTTGACCTTTGGAAAGAAAAGGGTGGCATCATCTTACAGCCACTGCTGAGAATACATGTGGGTGTCCACATCAGTGGAAATTTATTTAGGGGCTCTGGGTGAATTTGCAACAAAAAAATAACCCATCCTTGAAATCACTAAAACATGCCCCTTTCAAAAGCATACCTTCCAGCTGCTGCTGATATATATGTATGCATCCACATTAAAAATGTATTGGGGGGGCTTGCCGAAAATGTCTTGAATAGGGAAACAGTGAACCTGGACTCAGGGGGGCGATATATCCCCAATCGTGTCCACACTGATGAACAATGCCCAGGAACTCTGGGCAATATAGTGCCAGAGATGCTTAAAATTACAACGAGTTCCCTTCAAAATGTGTCTACACACCGATTAGAACAGATTACTCAGTTAGCCCCAGAAATGCTTAAAAGTGCCCCCAATTTGGTTTCATAATGTACTTATGATTCACCAAAGGCTGATGTTACATTCAACTCCTACAAATTATTGAATATTTATAATGCCCTTTTCATCATGTATGTGTGTAACATATTAGGGCCAAACATGCAACTCAGATACATCTACAGTTGTATTTGTAAGAATGTTTTGACAATAAAAAATAACCACCAATTTGTATCCCGCCGTTCATAGGGGCACAGATAGTTAGTAAGAATGGTTAATATTATTATTAGTGAAATTATCAGATTATCTTGAACCTCTGTAGTCATTGACTTTTTTGGAATCTACTTACTTTTAGGGACAAAAGGGATACGTCCAGTTTCGTTCTGCCTAATGTAAGAACAAGAAAGTTATTACTCAGATTGTCGATGGATTATCCCATTCAAGTTGCTTTCTATTGAAAAAACATGTACTTGACCAAATGTTATGGTCTTCAAGCCATCAATGGGTTAATTAAAATTAATTTAAGAGTTTTGCTGGTTGGGATAAGATTGTAATCAAATATATGTCTCCCAGTATGCTGCTACTTATGAACAAAACAAATAGTTATGGAAAATTAGAAGACTTTTTTGGTAAATGAGAAGTGATTTATGTAGGTTTTACATCCCTATACAACCCACATTTACTGTGGTAATTAGGACAGAAATGAATGGAAGGCCCCAGGATTGGAATCGGAGAGGGAGTACAATCCTAGTAAACTAGTTCACGGGGAATCAGCCCTACTTTTACTATAATCCCACAGTGACTGGTGGCTGTTCCAATTTGATTGATGTGTGATGTGTGTGTGTTTTGTGTTTGTGGTTGTGTTTGTACATTATATGTGTTTTGTGTTTGTGTTTGTCTATGTGTGTGTGTTTGTATATTTCTCTGTTTTTACGTGGTCATGTTTGTATATTTGTGAGTGAATAATTGTGTTTGATTGTCTGTTTTAATGTATATTATGCATGTGCAAATGTGTGTGCGTGTGTGTGTGTGGTCGTATGTGTGTCTGATTTCATGTTAGTTTGTGTTTAAACACATGTTTCTCTCTGCATGCTTTCTTTGTCTTTGTGATTGTGTTTGCGAAATATTTGTTGTTTTGTCTCTAACTCAAATCAACAAGATCAAATTTATTTGTTCCTTGGAATAAAATCTCTGTAACCAGCATGTATTTTGTCAATTACCGGTAACATTTCTCAAGTTGGAAAGATAAAATCAAGACCGCAAGCGCTGAACTTATCAGAGATGGGCGGTGAAGTTTTCTAGAAAGAAATACATGCACCTGCAATCCAGTTACAGCATTTAACAAAATCATGAAGTAATCCCATGGTCCAGAAATTACTGATGCATCTTTAATACAAGTTATTATTCTCTTTCTTTAAAGAAAAATAGAAACGTATTACACAACATACAAGTTTTTACTCTAGAGACTTCATACTTTATATGAAAATAAATATTTTTTTTAAAGTATTGAATGAGGAAATATCAGCAGTACTACAATAATTTTATCTTTATTATGAGAATGTTGATATCCTTGATAAACATTGCAAATATTAATATTAAAGATATTTGTCTCTTATCCAATCAATTTTCAGATCAAGATGACACTTCCATCTTCAAATCCAAGTAATTCACTGCTTATAAATATTATTTAAGAAATGTGTCATCTAAAAATGTAAATTCATATGTATTTTCTTCTTTTTCTTTTGTTGCAGCATCCAACCAATCATCGTCAGATCAAGATGACATCAAGCCCCACGTGTCTTGCACACCATCAACATCATCAGCTGTAAAGAAACCATTTCTTATACGACCACCACCATTGTCAACGTCGTCCCTGGCATTGCCATCGGCTTCGTCGTCCTTGTCATCGCTGCCTTCGACATCATCTCTAGGTAATCCCTCGCCGAGCAACTGGGCTCACCTCAAGTTCAAGCTCGAGAAGAAAGGTTCGCGATCGTCGTCCGCTTCATCGTCGACGTCGCCGGGACCGTCGTCTGCATCGTCATCACTTTCTGTCTTTCCACCGCTTCCCTCGCCGCTGCTCGAGCACTGCCTGCCTAGTGGGTCGACGTTTTCGAGTTTACCATCTTCATCGTCATCGTCGTCTCTGCTGCTGTCGGCGCTTCCATCGGGATCAGGCACTTGTCCTTCGTCAAGCATTCCACCATTGTTGGCTGCGCCACCCACGCACTCAGCGGGATCTACCTACCACCGGAAAGCCGAAGAAGAACTTTCACGGAAGCCTGCGCTCAAAGCGCTTCTACGACCGAACGAGATGATGGACCCAAATATGAACTTCAGCAATATGCAACAAGGAGGTAAATACATTTTTATCGCTTTCTCTTATTCTTTTTAATTTTTACTTCAACATATGAAGACTTTATTGTTCAGACAAGATATTTGATAATGTAAAGATGATGTTTTTCAACATCTGTTATTTCTCAAGCTTGTATTTCACTTGTGTGAATAACAGTTTATAATTACTCTTCATAGTTTGGGGGGATGTTCCAGATTTGTAGAGTTTGATTATCTTTATCGTTGTTTGTCTATTCTTTTACTTTGATATCTGTCTGTAAAATATCAACCATTGAGTCTGTCTTCATAGAGACATTTACTTTCCATCTTAAAGATATAACTATCAGCGTGCATTTCAAACTAAACATTCAGCATCTCAAGTCTGCTTTCACTCTGTTTTTTTGCTCGCTTATTTTCTCTAGTATTTCCCTAAGGATTTTTCTTGTCATTGTGTGCCTTTTTTTCCACCCTGAAGATCTTTAATTCATTCCTTGCCGACCACTGGGGAAACTCATCTAAAAACCAACACAGTTTGTTTCCCATTGGACTGTTATGGGTAAAACATTCAACGTTGTTCGCTTTTATTGTTATTATTTCCCCAAGGAAACTTCATGTCTCATTTTTAGTTGTGTTTTTTTTTTAGCGCTAGAGTAGAGATATTTAATTCATTCAGTTCAAACCACTGGGAAACTCCTCTGACAACCAACACAGTTTGTTACCTGTGGGACTGCAAAGGTTAAAACATTCAACAATGAATTATGAAGAGCTCTTTATTGTACTTCTACCTCTGCGTGACATTTGCTCTTTCCAAGAGAAAGATCAAGTGTCTCACAGGCCGTCAGGCATTTTTTAACGAGAAATTAGAACTCTCAAAATTTACTGACAAAAAAATTGTCTGTAGAGTATTCATGAGCTTGGTAGATTTTCCCCAACTCTAAATGTTGGATAGGGGAGGGGTTCGACGGAATGGTAGAGCAGGGGTATGGGTTTGATGGAGTGGAATTTCAGATAACACATTGAATGTTGAACACTGAACTTAGACATGCCATTTTGGTGTATAATTATTAAAGATGGGGCAAATTTTGTTTTTGAAAATCATATTTTAGGGCACAATTCTTTGATAGAAACTAAAATGTGTAATGGGCGGAAATATTGTGACCACACAATAATTTTGTTTGGAATGGTATGTGAGTAGCTAATTTGATTTAACAAAATCAAACGGCATTAAACCTATTGCTTGCAATGTTCAATGCCAAGAACAGCTGTGTAACGAGAACAAAAGATAGAATGAAACAAATCAACAACAATTACATTGTACGGTATCATGCCTTGCAGCACTGGTTAAAAATACTCTGGAACAGCTCTTTAATTCATGATGCCTCCCCCCACTTTCCATTTCTCAATGGCCTTCGAGAATGAGAAGGCCTATTAGATGGTGTTCGGCCCTAGGCCTGCTTGGGAATTAATTTTGGAAACAATTATGTGGACAGCAGCAATGATATTTCCTGCTAGAAAAGGTCACTGTTGTCCGTTGAATTACCGGTTATGTATTTTGAAATCCTGCCCCTCGCCATTTAGTTTTTTTTACACACATGTACATGTATGTGGATCTGAGATCATGCAAACATTGTCCCCACGAACAAAAATGATTCCTTTTTATCCTCGTGTCACCTGGCAAAAAAGGAACTAAGATCAGCGGGAAGAGAGCGAGAGAGAGAGGGGGGGTGAGAGAGCGCCCCATGCGTAGGATGTCGCTCCCCCTCGGGGGGAAAAATGTAAAATTGGATTTACTTTCATTAGCAGCGAGACCCATGGTGAGTCACTCGATTTCGGTTGCGATGTTTAAAGTTGATGTTTCCCCGTGATTTTTTGTTTAAATAACTGGCTGAAAAGTTTGCCTTTTCGACGCTGTGTTCACGGTAACGAGGTAAAGATGAGGAGATGAGATTATGAAGCCTAGGGTATGCCTACGGTTTTGTTCGGTAGGACAGACTTTTAACCAGAATATAATTAGATGTTTAAAATAACAACAAGCTTGTTCTAAATTCAATTTTACCACTTGACATTGTGAATAAAAATGAATTGATTTCAAGCCATGATAAAAAGTATATTGTTCAACATGTAAACATTAATATTGGATATTAAACAAGTATGGCACTTGATGGTTAGTAATCTAATCATGAGTCAATGAAGAATGCATGTTATTGCCATACCAAAATTAAATTATTAAACATAATTATAAAAGCTATATGTTAATTTTTTTTTGGAAAGTATTCAGACTCTGTTCATTTTATAACAAGCATAACTTGCTAACAAGCTTAAAGTGACATCTTGGAGGATAAAAATAAATAAGTGCCTTTGCTAGTTAAAAAAAGAAGAAAAGATAAGCTCGTATTCATCTCCACCTCTCTGCTTCAGTAGTCGTTCTCAAATGTAGGGGTAGTGATGTTTATGACCTCATCCCAGAACAACAACAACAAAATTAGTCTCTTATATCTATTCTTACGGCCTGTTATACTACATTGTAGCTCCATATATACAACTTGCGTAAAGTATCGAGTAGTTTTGCACCTTTGGCACGGCAAGCGTTTTGGAAGTTCGTGATTCATCTCCACGTTTCGGACATTACAGTTACTAATTAATAACTTGACTGTCCCCTAAAATACATTGTACACTGCGACGTTTCTCTTACAGATGATTTTTCCTGTTATGCCTCAAAATAGAAGAAAGGATGGACCTTTATAGAAGCACGCAAATAAATGTCTTCAATAGATGACTTTTCCTGTTCTTGCTCGAAATAGAAAAAGAATTGCCTTTTGTAGTACCGTATTTTAAATCGCAAGCGTCAAAAATATACTATGGAATTGTTAAATTCTTTTATGAATGACTTCTCCTGTTTATGCAAACAGTATGCGTCTAATCTCATAAGAAGAAATCCTTAAAATAAAGTACTCTGCGATGTTTCCGTTACGGGATGATGTTGTCCTACCCTGAATCGAAATAGATGGCAGGATTGCTTTAACTCGTAATGTTTTGTATGATTTCCGACCATCCAATACCTGCAATATGAATATAGAGAACACTTGCAACATCTGTGATGCATATTAAATTAACTGTTTACATACAAACTCATACGCAGAAATACTTGATGATGTTTCTGTGACAGAAATTATTTTCCTGTTCTAGCTGCCATGAATGTGAGTGAGTACTATTTGAGTGTTTGAGGTGCAGTTCCGCACTATTTAATACATTCAGTATTTGTATAGAATTGCAACATATCCTTGGCATTTCACGAGTTGACAAACGGCGTTCATCTAAAACTCATGAGCAGAAATGTGTGGGCAGAAATGTCGGGATAAATTTAGCAAGACAAAAACTTCCATCCAATACCCTTGGGTAAACAGTGTGTACATAATTAGCATTTTGAAAGATCACTATCCTATATATTTTGGTGTTTTGTTTTCGAAGAACTTCAATTATCTTGACTTCTAATCCTAAATTGTTGGCATTTTGTTTTCGAAGAACTTCAATTATCGTGACATCTATTCTATATTTTGGTGTGTTTTTTTTTAAGGACTTCAAACATCTTAGCTTGACATTCAGAAAGTACATAACCCAAGAGATATGTCTGGAATCCATTGAAGAAAGGAACCAAGCTGTGTTTTACAAAGTTATTTAAGTTGAACTTTAATCTAAAATAGACTTAAAATTGTGGAGCGCCATTTATAGTTGCTTTGTAAAATTGCCACCACAATTTAAGTTAAAATCTTTGTGAAACACTCCCTAGCGTACTAAGTATTTAGTCTATGATAATAATTAAATATTCCAATGCTAGAAATTAACTTTTTTGGCCTTGTGTGTTAAGTCAAAATATGATTTTGTCCTATTCTGTGGCCCAAAACCTGAATCTGGTAGCCCCAAAAAACAAAATATAACAAATTTTGTTACATTGGGTATAGAATGAGTTAAGATAGTGATAGTTGATGCCTTCTTGTCATTAATAAGTAACCCAATTGAGACTGGATCGTAGTGTACTGTGTCTTGTCCCTCTGGGAGTTACATTATCGGATGGGTTATATAACTTGTTGACCGTGTGTGTGTGTGAGTGGGAATTGGAAGGAAAGAGCAAAGGAAAGAATGGATGAATTAATAAATGAATATCCATGAATGATAGAATTACTGTTCAACTATTTAATGAGTGACTGAGTAAGGCATTTGAATGAATAAATGGATGACTGAACTGGTCATTGGTGTATAGATAGGAATGAACATTATAAATAAATGAATGAGTGATATAATGACTTATTTTATATTAGATGAGTGGGAGCTTGTAGAAATTAAATAAATAATGAATACATGTATAAAGTCAATCAAAGATCATGAAAGATTGAATGGGTGATTGACATATGAACTAGAAAGTGGGAGTTGTATAATGAAAATAAATAATTAGATGAATGATCATGAGCGATTGAATGACTGAGCGGCTCCAAAATTAGATAGAACAAGAAAGTTGAACCACGCACATGAATAAATTTATCAATTATTGTGAGTGCTTGACTGAATTAAGTGAATAAGTAAACAGTCAACTGGTCACTTGAATTCATGAAGGAATGATCATGAATGATTGAATAAATAAAGCAGATGTAAGTGCAGCCAGCAAATTCATTTGTGAAATAATTGATTATAGAATGGATGAATGAGAAAGAACAAATGCGTAAAGAAAGATAACGTTAACGCCAGTAACGGCAACTGTTAAATATAGCAAGGCTGGAACGGTATGCTGTAGCCTATACGCTCGTACACGTGATATTACAAATACGCTTTCAATGGCATGATCGTGCAATGTTCACCAGTGAACCTGATAGCATGTAGTCTATAATTATGGTTTCCCTCAACCTTGGAGCACAGTTGGAGGTGTGTTTGCGTGAGAGCCTGTGTGTATGTATGTGTATGTTTGTGTGAGTGTGTGTGTGGGTCGGGGGGGGGGGGGGGTTGCTTAAAACTGTTACCTCGTGGTGGAAGCGTCAGGGAGAAACAAACTTGACGAGAATGCCAGGATGTTCTCGGGCTCGCGAGAAGAGACGAGCTAGGCTTCAACGCAGGTAGAGAAAGTAACAGAGGGAGAAAGTACGATTGGAAGAATATTATAGGAAGGAAAGCCATGAAAGTCATGAACGACTTCTACACAGGTATTAAAGAAATAAAAAGAAAGGGAGAAATGTGAATCATAGAACAGGAGAGAGAGCTCAAAGCATGATGAACGACATCCATGCGGGTACAGATGAACGACAGCTTCTACGTACATGTATGTGAATAAGATTTGTAAAAAAAAGAACAACTGCAGCCCAGCGGAGAATAGAGGAGAGAGAAAGGCCAGTGATGAACTCACTCCATGGTTAAACTTGGCTGGCATCCAGGCCAGGCATTACCCCCCTGTGCGGGGGAACAATGTGTGAGACTGAGAGAACGAGATGGAGGGGGGGGGGGGGGGGGAGAGTGAGTGGAGGAGGATGGACAGTATGGGAGAGGGGGGAGGGGAAGTGGAGTTAGTAAGAGAGGGCAAAGGGATGGAGTGTTTAAGAGACGTTTAAGATAGCAGGAGGGGGTTATGGAAAGGGGTTGGATGCAGTCAGTGAAAAGAAAGAGTCTTAAAAATGTATTACAGGGGAGAGTGAGCGAGAGTAGGAGAAAGGGATGGGGGGGGGGGGAATAGTCGGTGGTGTGGGGGGGGGGGAGGAGGGGTGGATGGGGAAAAACAGCCAGTTGAAAGGGTTAGTCTAGAGGGATAGGGGGTAGAAAAATGAAGAGAGAGTAAGGCAGAAACCAATAAGGGGGGAGAGAGAGAAAAATAAATAAGAGATGGAGTGAAAGGGTTAAAAGAAAGGGGGAGAGGGGAAGGCTAGGGGGGAGATACGTAATCAAACGAACTTTGAACTTCGTGCAACATTGTTGAACAATGGAGGGAGGACAGGAAAATATATCTGGTGCACTATATATGGTAGCTATATTTGGATGTGAGTGGTATTACACATATTATGTGAGCAAAAAAGACTTGGCAGAGGGAAATTTACTGAATGTGTCTCGCGTTGTGCAGGAGAATAGACCAGCATGCATTCTCAGTGGCACATCAATATGCAATGTTATTTTTTAACGCTCTCTTTTTGACCCTGTATAATAAAAACGTAGAACTGTTATTCAGGACATTCCTTGCAATTCTTATAAAGTAGATAGAGTATATTAAACAAGGTTCCTGCAAACAATTAGTAAAAGTAAATCAAACATGTGGAGAGTTGTGTTCAATATATATAAGAAATAAAATAAACATTTACAAATATGCTAGTTATTGTCTACAAAACTTTCATTAAAACACTGTAGACACTGTAGAATAATAAAGTCTAATTTCAACTCTTGCAGTGCCAAATATATTATAAGCCGCTTTGCACCTTACAAATCTATGCAATGCAGCAATACTGATGTTGCCACAGACACATTACATTAACCGGTTCCCTTCAAGATTCTAAAACCCCTATAGACTTTGTACATAGCCTACCAGGTTCCTGTAGGTAAGAGGGTAAATGAATATTCAGTTCATGCCCTATCTTTGCTTGTAACAACAAACTGTGCTTTGAAAACAAAATCTAGTTTTAAAAAAATCCGCATTTGGATGCAAAAAAAAAAAAAAAGTACAACAAGATGACTTTGAAAACAAAATATGGTGCAACAAAATGGCCTTTATTTTGAAAACAGAAAATTGGAGAACTAGGGAGTTGACTTTGGCCCCCAGGATGATGCTTTAGAGGTCCATTTTAGGAGAAGATGAGAGGCAAAGAATGTGAGAAATTCATCCATGTTTTCCCACCAGTGACTTTTGACAGAATAGCCCTCTTTGTCGGGGATGTCCAAGAGGGAGATAGCGTATTTGTGTTTTTTACTTGACTTTTTAGATAGTACTGTAAGGGACAGAAGATGTGTTGTTAGAGGTCTGAGCAGCAATCAGAAAGGGTTATTTTCCTCATCTGACATTGTAAACCCATTGCTTACAGGAACCTGGTCGGTCCTGTATTAACTCGATGGGAATCACAACATCTAGTTGGGAACTGCTATTTTTAAAAATATATTTGGACAAGTAAAGACGTGATTCCCCACATTTTAGTGGCCAAATTCCTGAATCTGGTATCCCCCAAATGTAGAAAAACATCAAAAAGTCACAAATTTATATTTGGTGACCAATTTGGGCAATTGATATTTGACATGAACCCTTCTTAACCCTTATAGTGACCCAAAGTTATAAGTTAAAATGCTTAGTCCCATATGATACATAATTTATGAACACCTGCATGTTTTAGTGTTTTACATATTTTACATAATTATGTTTAAAATGTACCTGTCTAGATTATGTAATTAACCAATGACCTATGGGGAATCTGATGGGTAATGTATTAACTCTATGGGGAATCTGGGATTATAAAATCTAGTACGGAATTGGTTTACCTAACCACAAAGAAGCAGTTTCAATCTCAGATGACCTTTCCTTGTGAACCAACTTTGTCTGAAGAGGGTTTTGTTCTTTAGCCTACAGTAGACAATCCTTGTTGCAAATACCAAATTTATGCTGATTAGGAATTAAGCATGATAACTTGATCACACATGATAATACCAAAGAAGAAAATATACAATTCCTTTGTGGAAAATTTATACCAAACTCTGATTATGACAGGGAAAAAAATGCTGATGCAAAAAAATTCTGATGAATACATAACAAAAAGAGGTGAACAACCGGAGATACGAGGAAAAACTTGTGAGTTGTGAAGCTACCCTAGATGTTAAGAAGAAAAAAACCTGCTGAAACTTATCTGGATTATGGAAAATGGGAAATGGAAAATTATTTTGTAAACACCAAACTCTGATTATGACTAAAATATGAAAACATCAATGTTTGATGACACGAAAAGGTATAATTCCTTTATAAAAACACGCTCTTGATGCATAAATATTTATAGAAAGCCCGACATGAACTGCTCTAGATCATAGACAGACGTGCTGAAAATACCATATACGGTAGAATATTACTTTGTAAATTTATGCAAAACACTGATTATGACATCTCATGTGGTAATACCCAAGATAAAGTGCAATTCCTATATATCTCATATACAAAATAATTATTAATTCAAATATATAAAGAAACTGACCAGAAATATATAATGTGATTGAAAAAGAGCAAAGAAAATGGGATTGCAGCGGATCCCGTTATAATCCCATTTTCTTTGCTCTTTTTCTATCACAAAACAATTATGTGAACTACCATAATTACGTGTAAAAAATGATGAAACTAGCCTAGACATAGGAAAATCAGTATGTAAATTTAAACAAAACGCTGATTACGACTGGAGAACAAGATCTCATGTCGTCTGTTGAGAAAGAGAAGGGCGCTAAATCACTTTTTTGTAAATGTGAGATGATCAGGTTCAAATGGTTGGAAGCCTTGTAGAAATCCAATACAGGGTGGCCCAGAAATAACGGAACGGGGCACTTCCCAAAATAAAGCAACAAAATGAACATGTCCATCGGATAGGGTGTCCTTTCCAATGAACAACGATACCAAGAAAAGTAATTTTGGATGTGTAGTTTTTGTTTTAGAGCGCTTTGAGTGAGACCATGTCAGGTTCCTATTTTTGTCAATTTTTACCAAGTCAGTGTCTGATATTTGAGACTTACTGCCCGCCATAATTATGTCCATTCTCTCGGCACCGCTCGGCACACAGCTGAATGCACACTAACAATGGCGCGCGGAATACTCGTGTGTTCAGTGGTATGTAGGGCAATAAGTCTCATTTATCAGGCACTGACTTGGTAAAAAATGACAAAAATAGGGACCTGACATGGTCTCACTCAAAGCGCCCTAAAACAAAAACTACACGTCCAAAATTACTTTTCTTGGTTTCGTTGTTCATTGGAAAGGACACCCTATCCGATGGACGTGTTCATTTTGTTACTTTATTTTGGGAAGTGCCCAGTTCCGTTATTTCTGGGCCACCCTGTATAGCTCTCTTTTATTTTGCAGAAATATTTCCACAACTAGAAATAATAATCATAAGAAAATTTGACATCACTTAGAAAAGGCTCAAATCTAAAATATATAAGTATGCAGAACTTAATTTAGCACAAAATCAGCTAAACGACCCTCTCTCTCTCTCACCCAACAATATGATATGATGATACCCAAGGTAATGTGTACTTCCAATATATCTCCTATTCTTGGTGTATTTTAACAAAAAGATATTAACTACCCTAATAATGAGGAAAAGCCTACTGAAACTAGCCCTAGACAGTGGAAAATTAGTATGTAAATTTCTGCAAAACACTAATTATGACCAAAATATGACAACAAGATCTCATGATGATAGGTACCCAAGATAATGTGTACTTCCAATACGGTATATCTCCTATTCTTGATGCATTTTAACAAACAGATATGAACTACCCTAATAATGAGGAAAAGCCTACTGAAACTAGCCCTAGACAGTGGAAAAATTAGTATGTAAATTGATACAAAACACTAATTATGACCAAAATATGACAACAAGATCTCATGATGATAGGTACCCAGGATAATGTGTACTTCCAATATATCTCCTATTCTTGATGCATTTTAATAAAAAGATATGAACTACCCTGATTATGAGGAAAAGCCTACTGAAACTAGCCCTAGACAGTGGAAAATTAGTATGTAAATTTCTACAAAACACTAATTATGACCAAAATTTGACAACAAGATCTCAAGGTGTATTAACCCGTTCAGGACTGGTCCCGAAAATATTTGGGCTTTGGTTCATGGAGAATACATGTTGTAGCAAAATAAGTCTGTCCTGAACAGGTTAATGTCTAATTCCAAAATATCTCCTATATATTCTCGGTGCATTTTAACAAAAGATATGAACTGCCCCAGTTATGAGGAAGATCAAGCTACCGAGACTACCCTGGATACCTGGGCGTTATATTGTCTCATGCCTGGAGGAACGATTCATCATATTTATTAAGCTGCTTTGCTGCCGAGTTTTATCTATTTTCTTGGTCTCGTGACTCATCCCCTCATCTTCTCTCACAGCTGATGTCGTCTGGAGGAGGCAACATTTTGTTTAAACCTTTGCCTGCTCCTAATTTAGTGCGCCACGTCTTAATTATATGGGAATGACTTAATATAAGGGCCTATTTTATGAGGGAATGGGTTAATGTACTATTAATGAATAAGATTTTGTGTATGGATGTAGAATGGAAACCCGTTCAGGACTGGTCCCGAAAATACTCGGGCTACGTAGTATGGAGAGTACGTGTTATAGCAAAATCAATCAGTCCTGAACGGGAACATAATTCATAATGCCAGTCAGTTTCCAGTAATGATATTTTATTCATGATATGATTCTGCAATGCATTGTTCTTTTTGAAAATGGCTGCATCACCAGAGAGAAAGACCCTGGCATTTTTCAAAGATATACATGTTACCTTGAGAATTTGAAGGGAAAAAAATGAAAATATACAATTTCAAATTTGTGCAATATCTCATTTTGCAATTTCAAAATTTCCTATTTAATTACCTGAATATTTACTTGATCACAATATTACAAAAGAACAATACAGCATACAAACTATGGGCAGTATAGTCAGTAGAATATGCATAATCGTATTGTTGTGAATGGGGTTAGTCAAGCCTCCACACTAACGTTTTTCTCTACTAGCCCATTGGGGCAAATAAAATCATAAATGTTTAAATTTTACTTGCCCTTATAGAAAGTTGACTTGCCCGCTTACTTCCAGATGAGATTTAAAACTTTAAGGAATTACATTATTCTCTCATAGTTGACCAATAATTTTGTTGCCCGGGCAACTAACTAAACTAGGCCATTTAAGAAATTGTACGTGCCCGACATCAATTTGTTACTTGCCCCCGGGCAACAGGGCAAGTTTTAGTTGTTGAGCACTGAATTATTGTTGTGAATGGGTTAAGTACTCAAGGTGATCAAGACATCAGCTCGTGAATATTCATCACCGATCTAGTTAGCTGGTATTTGAATCATCCCATCCCGTTCATCAGCTTGATTGCCTTCTCTGACCCAGTTTCACTCTGGTTCAGGAACATTATGAGAGGTAGATCAGGCCCATAGCCAGGTTTTTCAAGGGGGGGGGGGGGTGGTGTGTAATTTACAAAAGTGGCCCGAGACTGAGTGTGGCTGAGACAGAGACCACTGGTTTAGTTGTGTAAGGGTTGGGGGGGGGGGATGATCTTGGGCAAGACTTATTATGCAGAGACCGCTGGTTTAGTTGTGTAAGCAGGGGGGAATGGGGGGGGGGGGGGTGATCATGGCCGAGACCAGTGAAAAGTGGACCTTTCTGAATCTAGCAGGGAAGAGGTTAATATTAATATGAAAGAGTATGGTGAGTATACAAATATACCAAGCTGTGAGAAAGTATAGTGGAATTATACATCTGAGGAGGGACTGGCATAGAACTATTTTTTCCGAGGGGCGAAGCCCCGAGGACAAAAATAGTAACTATGCCAGTCCCTCCGAAGATATATAATTTCCACTATACTTTTGAACTAAAAGGTTGGTATATTTGTTTTATATCCCTTCTGTTTGCTCTATATCCTTCGCATGATTATAATCATCGCACAAATAAATGATTTCAATTAAACTTAAGTATTAAGGAAAACAAACCATTGATCATAGAACCATCACTGTTCTGTTTGTGACACTGGCCCCCTTAGCGCAATAGTCCTGGCACAGAGCGCGTATTGCGCTATCTTTCCATTCGTGGTTACGCGCATTAACAATTAATGCGCACACAAATGCAAAACGCGCGCATCAAAGTGAATAATTAACCCGCTTTACATACACACGTGTGTAATTGAATGGGAAAATAGCTATTCGTACATTACATACATGAAATGAAAATGAACTGAATTACTGTCACGACCATGGAAGGACAACGATGCAGAATGTGAACCATTTTCAAAATTGTTTACTTCGAAAACCGCCATGTTATACATGAAATGCATCTCTAGAATATTTGTTGGAACTTGTTGATATTCACGGGTGAAAATATTCTGTATTTCGTTTTAAATTTCTCTTTGGGAAATCTCGTCGAGCATCTTTCGCAAGCTAAAACAAGACCTCCGCTCGCAGAGAAGCTGTTATTACACGCATCTCTATGGGCAATATGATCTATAACGTTATTTTCCTGCTATCGGCAAAGATAGTGAAACATATTCCCCGATTTCAGATTTATAGTGGAAATAATCTTTATTGTGAGAGCCCCAATTGACCAATCACGTTTCTAGAATACTCATGAATATTCATAGAAGGGATATAATAGAACATATAGGAGTGATGGGGAAATATTGTAACAAATTTGTCAACCCTTTCAAGAGTTCACTGTAGATACTATCAGGACATAGTACATAAAAGGGAATTGGGTTTAATACAGAATAGATACTATTTTACTTAATAAATGCCGAGAGTGTGTAAAAAACCAATTCTTTGAAATGGTTGCAATTTTAATATCAACATACATACACACTGGAAAGGGGATGATAAATGATAGGCTTTGTGTAATTGTAAGTAAAATCATGACAAATTGAAAGCTTTTGTAATGGTCACAAAGAAGCGCTGCTTGAAATGTTATTAAAATTGGCTTCTGCTTGTCACGAATAGAGGTACTTGTATAAGCAGTAGACAGTTGTTATTATTTCCAGCTAAAGATTGTTATGGGTTTGTTATTTTCATGGCTTAATTGAATAACAAGAATATCAAAACACATTTTGTTTCCCCCTTCTTTCTCTATCTGTACAGGTTTGCCTTTAATAAAAATCAAACAAATTACATTGACATTTTCCCAATGAAGTCAGATACTGAGGCAAGACTAGAGAATAAAAGATATTACGCAAATAAAGTCGTCGGTCGTTTGCCATAAAATATTGTAGCTTACAAACCATAGTACAACATCATGCCCCTCATGCTAGTATAAAGGTCAAATGCCGTTAGGGGTTCAGAAATTCAGACTCTTTTATTATAGTAGTTCTGCGACAATGAACTAAAAAATATGGTTCATAGAGGGGGGGGGGGGGGGGCTACATCTTTGTTGAAGTGATGGGACATGCTAGAGGGGGACGATATAGGCGATGGAATATGTGGAACATCATGGGACATTATTTATTAATCCGGTCAACAAACGGGCTCGTAATATCCCGGGGAAACATGCGTAAAACGAAAATCAAATCACCTGCATTGGGTTAAAGTCTATAAGGAAGGATTATACTCAAAATACATTCTTGTGCGCTGTCCTTTTTTGATGTATTGTGACCGTGGACGCACGCATCGTGGCTCTTCAAAGGGGTTAATGAGCGTGTTATTAATAGATAAGACATGAAAAGGAGAGTGTGAAAGGCTTTGAACTGGTGGGGCCCTTTTGAACAATGTCGTTGCCCCTTGAATTTAGAGGACAGACTTAAACACTCGTCTGCGGTAAGAAAATGTGGATTTAACTGAAGCATGCTTCCCCAACACATTTCCATAACATTTCAGTAAATATTTTAGCCTCGTACTCTCTTCTTGTATGGACTGTCAACACATAGAGTAGGGTGCAAAATTAACACCAGGGTTCTGTATGGACTGTGAACACATAAGAGTAGGGTGCAAAATTAATACCAGGGTTTTGTATGGACTTTGAACATATAGACTAGGGTGCAAAATTAACACTGTCACCCTGTTTCCCATGATGTGTTCAAATGTAAGTAAAGTGGTATTTGTGTACCCTGTTTTATTATATTAAATCGGACACAATACAAGCAAACTAGACAAACTTGCTTTACATGTAATATAGTATATGTTTAATCTAAGCTTTCAGTTACAAGCATCAATACATTCAATTACGGTTATCAAATTAACTTCATTACGTATAAAGACAGGTGAGTTACCAAGTCTTTATAACCAATTGCAAGAGAACACTGGAATAATCTATTCATAAAAGCCGGCAATTTTGGAGGTCATTTAAGAGGAGAAATAGCTAATAGTAATTCTCAGTATAAACCCTATCTTAATGTTCGGATTATTATGGTGCACCAATTGAATCAAACCATAACGGAAGAATGGCCGTAGAGACGCGTGAAGACTCTCGTAGCCTACAGTCCCCGCTGAACGCTACTCGAATGCCGGATCGCGTGCCGGATCATCGTCGAGACAAACTGTGCTGAAGACGAGCGACCTGTCCACTGGGTGCGCGAACCAAATACATCAATCGGAGTTCGACGCTGGGTTCAGACGCGGAACGCGAACATCGGATACCGTCGTCGGATGACTACGCCGGTCTAGGATACCGGATGCCGAAGTCGGATACCAGATGAAGAAGTCGGATATCGGATGTAGAAGTCGGATATCGGATGGAGAAGTCGGATATCGGATGTAGAAGTCGGATATCGGATGGAGAAGTCGGAAGCCGTATATCGCCACCGGATGTAGATGCCCGGTCCAATCACCGGATGTAGAAGTCGGATACCGCCACCGGATGAGGAAGCCAGGTCCAATAACCGGATGCAACTGCAAACAATAATTCCAGAACATATTTCCACTACGGTGCAAATTGCATACATCACTATTTTATAGATATAATTTCTAAGCAAGCAAAAATGTAACAAGTATATTGCCGACCGGCTTTATCATTTTATTATTAAAACAAGTATTAACAAGCCCTAGCTAATACACACTTGAGCGTAATGCGGAATCACCTCGCATACAGAAACAACGAATTGAACTTCCTGTCAATCTCAAATAATATCATCCTCCAAAGATAGCATCCAATATAAAGAGCAAACACATATTCCGGAGGTTAAACACGACCTCTCAAATAATTTAACTTACTTGGTTTGTGCTCCACTAGCACCATCCTTTCACTGTCATATAATTTCTGGTACAACCCTTATATACATTCATAACATTCGACACAATTAACAGACTCCAAAACAGAGTCAACAAGCGATTTAACTTACGGTCACCAGTTGTGGTGAAGGCTTGGACGTTGTCGTGCTGCACACTGGGCTGGAGAGTCACCGAAAAGGGATTTCCTTATTTACAACCTTTAACTAAAACATTTAGAAAGGCAAACTTGGTCCACTCAAATCACAGCCATCTCACGCACGTCCTTCTGGAGCAGGATCTCAAATCACTCTGCCTTATTCTGATATACTCACACACATCCAGACACTCGCATTTCCCGCCCCGATCTTACAGCCAATCAGCGCTTCCACCTACCCCATCTCCAAGCAACCGCACAATATCCTCACCCACGTGATACCGAGGGCCCAATCACACGCGCTACACGAACTAGCTCCCGACTGCCACGTAGGCCACTCACTCACGTGACTCGATGACTCCACAGCCACACTCACTCTATCACGCACGCTGGGGCTAGCGAAAGTTACGCAAGGATCGACCTGTTGTTGCCTAGCAACATCAAACACCTTAATTACGCTAGCAGGCACCAGCAGCGATAAACTTATCCATTTTCCGCTCGGCTGGTGACAATTCACCCCCTCCTTTAAGAGAAATTTTCAGGGGAAATTTACTTCTCACTTTAAAACGGCCCTTCTGGCTCGTTAAAAAAAAACGAGACGGTATTCCTTTTCTTCCTTCAGGGGACCTATAAATCAAATCGAAACAGCATTTTCTCCTTTCTGCGTCCTTGTCCAGCATTTCGGTTTTGCCTAAGGGTAAAGAAAACACAAATTAAACCAACATCTACCTCTATTGCGCTTCACCTTCGCCGCCATTCTCTAGTTTATTTACAATAATCCACACACCCCGACACATGGCCTGCCGAGATTTCCTACAAACAGAGGTAGAAGGGGGAAAAAAAAGGTGTATTAATATACTTTCGATTTCCTTTGTATCTACTCAGCTCACAAGATCTGCCCGACGTTGTCTTTCCACTCGATTGCCTCGAGAACGAACTCCTTTCCGTAGCGATAGGTCTCAAATCTTTGTATGGTCCATACCACTGCCAGACACTCCTTCTCAATGGGTGCTGAATATGGCGATGTCGACGGCTCCGAGACTCCCGAATACCACATCACATTCGCCTCCTGATGAGATACAGGGTGCGGCTTGCTGTGAATTGGGTGGCCGTGGACGAGCCGGATGTCGTGCTGGCCCGCTGACGTGATCCGCGGTGTGTCGGTCACCACATCTTGGGTCTCGCCACGTTGGTCACCTACTTCCCTCTGCGGTTCCGCTGTGAGTTGGTCGTTGACGTTTGCCACACCGTGTGTCTGCTTGGTTTCCGGGATATGGAGAAGCGATTCCCGCGTCGTGCTCGGAACCAGCTCGGCGTCATCGGCATCTTCGTTCTCAACGACCGCCCTCGCTGCCAGGTCAGACGCTGTCCTGATTGCCCTATGCATCGGTTCGATCTCCCTGTACGAGAGCTTGACCTTAAGTTCGTACTTTGTCCCAAACTCTCTCCGACTTACTTCGACCTCCCCCGTTGTAGCATCCATCCGCCCCTTGTCCAGCGATTCGTCTGACTCTTGGGCTTTCAGGAATTCTGCTGGTGGTGCGTCTGCACTGGGGCTTGGCACCTTCAAAGTCCTCGGTGGTTTGGTCGAAGCCTCTCGTTGTCTGGTCTCCACCGCCAGACCATCTCTCGCTGACTGTTCCACCAATCCCGGTTCCCACTCCGGATCTGGATCACTGGGGTCCCGGACACCTGGTACATTTCCAATGATAAACGAGTACACCGGATTGGTCATGCATAATGCATCCAGCTTACCCACGAAGTAGGGCGTATCGACATTCACCGTAGCTATGCGGAACTTCTTTTGAGTGCCGTCAATGAGGACGCACTTTCTCCACTCGTCAGTCATCTGACCCGGAAGTACGCGATCCTCCTTCACTACCGCAGTTGTGCAGCCGGTATCCCGCAGTACTACCGTTGACCGACCGTTAACGAGTCCCTCGGCTACTGGCCTTGAGCGCACAGATTTCGCCCCACCAGCAGCACCAACTGTTGGGAACTCGCCTTCCCGCTCTCCTGTGCAAGAATAACAAACTTGAACTGGGTCACATGAGAAACATGAATCTAGCAACAGACATCCGCTTTCCTGCCGGTTTGCACTTACGTGGCTAGCCATCTGACCTGTATTGGTAGCACCATAGCTACTCGTTGCCTCGGCTATCGGCTCGGATTCTACTTGTTGCTGATTCTCTGCCCGCCATAGAGCATCACTTTCCCATTCCGCCTGCCCGTCATCTGCCTCCACTACACCTGCTCCCAACTTCTCAGCCCTTGGGCGCTGTCGGCAGTCCCTTGAGTAGTGGCCCGCTTTGCCGCAGATGAAGCACTTCCCAGTCCTTTTGCTTGGGGTCTCCGCCGTCTTGCTCTGCCCCTTCTCTGCACCTGCTATTTTGGGAGAAAATTCAGATTGCTTTTGTGAACGATCATATCGCGGTTTATTACCACCCGTTGCTGAGGTCCAACCTGACCTAGCATCTATGTACCGATCAGCTACTCCCGCAATTTCAGCAGTGCTTTTGGCAGTGCTTTCCTTTATGAACACTGACATATCCTTCGGACAGCTTCTATGAAACTGTTCTATGAGCACTAGATCCCGCAGATCCTCGTAGCGCTCCTTGCCACCAGCAAGTGACAACCATTTCTCTAAGTAACCTTGCATCCGATTGAACAATTGACTGGCACTCTCGCCAGATTCTGGTCGTACTGACCGAAACTTCTTCCTGAACCCCTCACTATTGAGCTCAAAGCGCTGCAGCAAGGCTAGTTTCACCTTCTCATAATCCGCAGCCTCCCTATCAGACAGTCGCGCGTACGTTTCTAACGCTTTACCAGTCAAAAGTGCGCTTAAATTTGAAGCCCATGACGCCCGCGACCACTTCCGCATAACTGCAAAGCGCTCGAATCTATTTAAGTACGCATCCATTGCATCCTTAGTTTCATCAAAAACAGGCAGTTTAGGCGCCCGCTGACTTCCCGACTCTTGCCCATCAGCCGCATTACTCTGCGCATTTTCATAGTTTTCTTTCTTTTTCACTTCCAACTCTAACCTCATCTTCAACAACTCAAGTTCTTCTGCCCGCTCATCTCTGGCTCTACTCTTCTCTTGCTTAATGAAATCTTTCAACTCATCTCCCACAAGACCAAGGGTTTGCCCAATGTTCATTAATTTTTCGGTCTCCATTTCAGGAGGTAATTCCAAAAACCTAATTCAATATTTAATTTTAGGGTATCTTACCAGTTTGGTGATGACTCAGCCCAGCATGTAGCACGTCAGTCCACTGTTACCACTTGACTGTAACACAGTTTGTCGTTACCTACACTAGAAGGACAAGAATAGTTAACCAGAATTATTTCTTACATCAAATCCTTAACCAGAATACATCATTTATTTATATGCATTATAACAAGGTAACCTTATAAGAAATCCCAGTAGTCTAATTTTACTCTACTAGAATTGGTCCCTTCGTGGTCGCCAAAATGTCACCCTGTTTCCCATGATGTGTTCAAATGTAAGTAAAGTGGTATTTGTGTACCCTGTTTTATTATATTAAATCGGACACAATACAAGCAAACTAGACAAACTTGCTTTACATGTAATATAGTATATGTTTAATCTAAGCTTTCAGTTACAAGCATCAATACATTCAATTACGGTTATCAAATTAACTTCATTACGTATAAAGACAGGTGAGTTACCAAGTCTTTATAACCAATTGCAAGAGAACACTGGAATAATCTATTCATAAAAGCCGGCAATTTTGGAGGTCATTTAAGAGGAGAAATAGCTAATAGTAATTCTCAGTATAAACCCTATCTTAATGTTCGGATTATTATGGTGCACCAATTGAATCAAACCATAACGGAAGAATGGCCGTAGAGACGCGTGAAGACTCTCGTAGCCTACAGTCCCCGCTGAACGCTACTCGAATGCCGGATCGCGTGCCGGATCATCGTCGAGACAAACTGTGCTGAAGACGAGCGACCTGTCCACTGGGTGCGCGAACCAAATACATCAATCGGAGTTCGACGCTGGGTTCAGACGCGGAACGCGAACATCGGATACCGTCGTCGGATGACTACGCCGGTCTAGGATACCGGATGCCGAAGTCGGATACCAGATGAAGAAGTCGGATATCGGATGTAGAAGTCGGATATCGGATGGAGAAGTCGGATATCGGATGTAGAAGTCGGATATCGGATGGAGAAGTCGGAAGCCGTATATCGCCACCGGATGTAGATGCCCGGTCCAATCACCGGATGTAGAAGTCGGATACCGCCACCGGATGAGGAAGCCAGGTCCAATAACCGGATGCAACTGCAAACAATAATTCCAGAACATATTTCCACTACGGTGCAAATTGCATACATCACTATTTTATAGATATAATTTCTAAGCAAGCAAAAATGTAACAAGTATATTGCCGACCGGCTTTATCATTTTATTATTAAAACAAGTATTAACAAGCCCTAGCTAATACACACTTGAGCGTAATGCGGAATCACCTCGCATACAGAAACAACGAATTGAACTTCCTGTCAATCTCAAATAATATCATCCTCCAAAGATAGCATCCAATATAAAGAGCAAACACATATTCCGGAGGTTAAACACGACCTCTCAAATAATTTAACTTACTTGGTTTGTGCTCCACTAGCACCATCCTTTCACTGTCATATAATTTCTGGTACAACCCTTATATACATTCATAACATTCGACACAATTAACAGACTCCAAAACAGAGTCAACAAGCGATTTAACTTACGGTCACCAGTTGTGGTGAAGGCTTGGACGTTGTCGTGCTGCACACTGGGCTGGAGAGTCACCGAAAAGGGATTTCCTTATTTACAACCTTTAACTAAAACATTTAGAAAGGCAAACTTGGTCCACTCAAATCACAGCCATCTCACGCACGTCCTTCTGGAGCAGGATCTCAAATCACTCTGCCTTATTCTGATATACTCACACACATCCAGACACTCGCATTTCCCGCCCCGATCTTACAGCCAATCAGCGCTTCCACCTACCCCATCTCCAAGCAACCGCACAATATCCTCACCCACGTGATACCGAGGGCCCAATCACACGCGCTACACGAACTAGCTCCCGACTGCCACGTAGGCCACTCACTCACGTGACTCGATGACTCCACAGCCACACTCACTCTATCACGCACGCTGGGGCTAGCGAAAGTTACGCAAGGATCGACCTGTTGTTGCCTAGCAACATCAAACACCTTAATTACGCTAGCAGGCACCAGCAGCGATAAACTTATCCATTTTCCGCTCGGCTGGTGACAATTCACCCCCTCCTTTAAGAGAAATTTTCAGGGGAAATTTACTTCTCACTTTAAAACGGCCCTTCTGGCTCGTTAAAAAAAAACGAGACGGTATTCCTTTTCTTCCTTCAGGGGACCTATAAATCAAATCGAAACAGCATTTTCTCCTTTCTGCGTCCTTGTCCAGCATTTCGGTTTTGCCTAAGGGTAAAGAAAACACAAATTAAACCAACATCTACCTCTATTGCGCTTCACCTTCGCCGCCATTCTCTAGTTTATTTACAATAATCCACACACCCCGACACATGGCCTGCCGAGATTTCCTACAAACAGAGGTAGAAGGGGGAAAAAAAAGGTGTATTAATATACTTTCGATTTCCTTTGTATCTACTCAGCTCACAAGATCTGCCCGACGTTGTCTTTCCACTCGATTGCCTCGAGAACGAACTCCTTTCCGTAGCGATAGGTCTCAAATCTTTGTATGGTCCATACCACTGCCAGACACTCCTTCTCAATGGGTGCTGAATATGGCGATGTCGACGGCTCCGAGACTCCCGAATACCACATCACATTCGCCTCCTGATGAGATACAGGGTGCGGCTTGCTGTGAATTGGGTGGCCGTGGACGAGCCGGATGTCGTGCTGGCCCGCTGACGTGATCCGCGGTGTGTCGGTCACCACATCTTGGGTCTCGCCACGTTGGTCACCTACTTCCCTCTGCGGTTCCGCTGTGAGTTGGTCGTTGACGTTTGCCACACCGTGTGTCTGCTTGGTTTCCGGGATATGGAGAAGCGATTCCCGCGTCGTGCTCGGAACCAGCTCGGCGTCATCGGCATCTTCGTTCTCAACGACCGCCCTCGCTGCCAGGTCAGACGCTGTCCTGATTGCCCTATGCATCGGTTCGATCTCCCTGTACGAGAGCTTGACCTTAAGTTCGTACTTTGTCCCAAACTCTCTCCGACTTACTTCGACCTCCCCCGTTGTAGCATCCATCCGCCCCTTGTCCAGCGATTCGTCTGACTCTTGGGCTTTCAGGAATTCTGCTGGTGGTGCGTCTGCACTGGGGCTTGGCACCTTCAAAGTCCTCGGTGGTTTGGTCGAAGCCTCTCGTTGTCTGGTCTCCACCGCCAGACCATCTCTCGCTGACTGTTCCACCAATCCCGGTTCCCACTCCGGATCTGGATCACTGGGGTCCCGGACACCTGGTACATTTCCAATGATAAACGAGTACACCGGATTGGTCATGCATAATGCATCCAGCTTACCCACGAAGTAGGGCGTATCGACATTCACCGTAGCTATGCGGAACTTCTTTTGAGTGCCGTCAATGAGGACGCACTTTCTCCACTCGTCAGTCATCTGACCCGGAAGTACGCGATCCTCCTTCACTACCGCAGTTGTGCAGCCGGTATCCCGCAGTACTACCGTTGACCGACCGTTAACGAGTCCCTCGGCTACTGGCCTTGAGCGCACAGATTTCGCCCCACCAGCAGCACCAACTGTTGGGAACTCGCCTTCCCGCTCTCCTGTGCAAGAATAACAAACTTGAACTGGGTCACATGAGAAACATGAATCTAGCAACAGACATCCGCTTTCCTGCCGGTTTGCACTTACGTGGCTAGCCATCTGACCTGTATTGGTAGCACCATAGCTACTCGTTGCCTCGGCTATCGGCTCGGATTCTACTTGTTGCTGATTCTCTGCCCGCCATAGAGCATCACTTTCCCATTCCGCCTGCCCGTCATCTGCCTCCACTACACCTGCTCCCAACTTCTCAGCCCTTGGGCGCTGTCGGCAGTCCCTTGAGTAGTGGCCCGCTTTGCCGCAGATGAAGCACTTCCCAGTCCTTTTGCTTGGGGTCTCCGCCGTCTTGCTCTGCCCCTTCTCTGCACCTGCTATTTTGGGAGAAAATTCAGATTGCTTTTGTGAACGATCATATCGCGGTTTATTACCACCCGTTGCTGAGGTCCAACCTGACCTAGCATCTATGTACCGATCAGCTACTCCCGCAATTTCAGCAGTGCTTTTGGCAGTGCTTTCCTTTATGAACACTGACATATCCTTCGGACAGCTTCTATGAAACTGTTCTATGAGCACTAGATCCCGCAGATCCTCGTAGCGCTCCTTGCCACCAGCAAGTGACAACCATTTCTCTAAGTAACCTTGCATCCGATTGAACAATTGACTGGCACTCTCGCCAGATTCTGGTCGTACTGACCGAAACTTCTTCCTGAACCCCTCACTATTGAGCTCAAAGCGCTGCAGCAAGGCTAGTTTCACCTTCTCATAATCCGCAGCCTCCCTATCAGACAGTCGCGCGTACGTTTCTAACGCTTTACCAGTCAAAAGTGCGCTTAAATTTGAAGCCCATGACGCCCGCGACCACTTCCGCATAACTGCAAAGCGCTCGAATCTATTTAAGTACGCATCCATTGCATCCTTAGTTTCATCAAAAACAGGCAGTTTAGGCGCCCGCTGACTTCCCGACTCTTGCCCATCAGCCGCATTACTCTGCGCATTTTCATAGTTTTCTTTCTTTTTCACTTCCAACTCTAACCTCATCTTCAACAACTCAAGTTCTTCTGCCCGCTCATCTCTGGCTCTACTCTTCTCTTGCTTAATGAAATCTTTCAACTCATCTCCCACAAGACCAAGGGTTTGCCCAATGTTCATTAATTTTTCGGTCTCCATTTCAGGAGGTAATTCCAAAAACCTAATTCAATATTTAATTTTAGGGTATCTTACCAGTTTGGTGATGACTCAGCCCAGCATGTAGCACGTCAGTCCACTGTTACCACTTGACTGTAACACAGTTTGTCGTTACCTACACTAGAAGGACAAGAATAGTTAACCAGAATTATTTCTTACATCAAATCCTTAACCAGAATACATCATTTATTTATATGCATTATAACAAGGTAACCTTATAAGAAATCCCAGTAGTCTAATTTTACTCTACTAGAATTGGTCCCTTCGTGGTCGCCAAAATGTCACCCTGTTTCCCATGATGTGTTCAAATGTAAGTAAAGTGGTATTTGTGTACCCTGTTTTATTATATTAAATCGGACACAATACAAGCAAACTAGACAAACTTGCTTTACATGTAATATAGTATATGTTTAATCTAAGCTTTCAGTTACAAGCATCAATACATTCAATTACGGTTATCAAATTAACTTCATTACGTATAAAGACAGGTGAGTTACCAAGTCTTTATAACCAATTGCAAGAGAACACTGGAATAATCTATTCATAAAAGCCGGCAATTTTGGAGGTCATTTAAGAGGAGAAATAGCTAATAGTAATTCTCAGTATAAACCCTATCTTAATGTTCGGATTATTATGGTGCACCAATTGAATCAAACCATAACGGAAGAATGGCCGTAGAGACGCGTGAAGACTCTCGTAGCCTACAGTCCCCGCTGAACGCTACTCGAATGCCGGATCGCGTGCCGGATCATCGTCGAGACAAACTGTGCTGAAGACGAGCGACCTGTCCACTGGGTGCGCGAACCAAATACATCAATCGGAGTTCGACGCTGGGTTCAGACGCGGAACGCGAACATCGGATACCGTCGTCGGATGACTACGCCGGTCTAGGATACCGGATGCCGAAGTCGGATACCAGATGAAGAAGTCGGATATCGGATGTAGAAGTCGGATATCGGATGGAGAAGTCGGATATCGGATGTAGAAGTCGGATATCGGATGGAGAAGTCGGAAGCCGTATATCGCCACCGGATGTAGATGCCCGGTCCAATCACCGGATGTAGAAGTCGGATACCGCCACCGGATGAGGAAGCCAGGTCCAATAACCGGATGCAACTGCAAACAATAATTCCAGAACATATTTCCACTACGGTGCAAATTGCATACATCACTATTTTATAGATATAATTTCTAAGCAAGCAAAAATGTAACAAGTATATTGCCGACCGGCTTTATCATTTTATTATTAAAACAAGTATTAACAAGCCCTAGCTAATACACACTTGAGCGTAATGCGGAATCACCTCGCATACAGAAACAACGAATTGAACTTCCTGTCAATCTCAAATAATATCATCCTCCAAAGATAGCATCCAATATAAAGAGCAAACACATATTCCGGAGGTTAAACACGACCTCTCAAATAATTTAACTTACTTGGTTTGTGCTCCACTAGCACCATCCTTTCACTGTCATATAATTTCTGGTACAACCCTTATATACATTCATAACATTCGACACAATTAACAGACTCCAAAACAGAGTCAACAAGCGATTTAACTTACGGTCACCAGTTGTGGTGAAGGCTTGGACGTTGTCGTGCTGCACACTGGGCTGGAGAGTCACCGAAAAGGGATTTCCTTATTTACAACCTTTAACTAAAACATTTAGAAAGGCAAACTTGGTCCACTCAAATCACAGCCATCTCACGCACGTCCTTCTGGAGCAGGATCTCAAATCACTCTGCCTTATTCTGATATACTCACACACATCCAGACACTCGCATTTCCCGCCCCGATCTTACAGCCAATCAGCGCTTCCACCTACCCCATCTCCAAGCAACCGCACAATATCCTCACCCACGTGATACCGAGGGCCCAATCACACGCGCTACACGAACTAGCTCCCGACTGCCACGTAGGCCACTCACTCACGTGACTCGATGACTCCACAGCCACACTCACTCTATCACGCACGCTGGGGCTAGCGAAAGTTACGCAAGGATCGACCTGTTGTTGCCTAGCAACATCAAACACCTTAATTACGCTAGCAGGCACCAGCAGCGATAAACTTATCCATTTTCCGCTCGGCTGGTGACAAACACCAGGGTTTAGTATGGACTGTGAACACATAAGAGTAGGCTAGGGTGCAAAAATTAATACCAGGGTTTTGTATGGACTTTTAACATATAGACTAGGGTGCAAATTAACACCAGGGTTTTGTATGGACTTTGAACACATAGAGTAGGGTGCAAAATTAACACCAGGGTTTTGTATGGAATTTGAACACATAGAGTAGGGTGCAAAATTAACACCAGGGTTCTGAATGGACTTTGAACACATAGAGTAGGGTGTAAAATTAACACTATGATGCTATTCAATGGTTAGTAGTAGTGGATGTAGGAGACTAAATAAGAATTCTGACTCGCATTTCAGTAAGACTGTGTATTATTTGTTATATCATGTATTCTCCCTCGACCACAGCCTAAGTATACCTGATCTGAATGGATAAAAGTTAACCCATTGCTTACGGGAACCGGGTGGGCTATATACAAAGACAATGGGGGTCTCAGAATCTCGAAGGGAACAGTTTAATTTTGAATCATGGGTAGTGAGAAAACTCCTGGGTCTATTATGGAGAATAAAACCAGAATCATATTTTCTTCAACAGTTTAACCAAAACTGTTCCAATGTTGGTACAACAAATATTCGCCATCAGACAACAGCGCAAGTTTTTTCTTAGGAACAGTCACAAACCGATGATGAGTTGATGGCCATACATTTATGCACATATTTTTAAAGTTAAAGTCTGAACTTGAGCATTGTGTTTTTTTATGTCACGCTAGGGGCGATTAAAACAATTTATTGTTTAAATAGTTGGATGCTCAGATGGATCAAACTTGAAAAACGAGAGTGAGCACCCCAGAGAATAGGTTGATGGCCATAAATTCATACACATATTTTTAGATATTAAAAGTCTGAACTATGAACTCTAGCATTGTGTTTTTATATGTCACGCTAGGGGACAATACAAAAAACATAGGATGATCAGATGAAAATCTAGCTGGCAGACTGTACATGCAGCGAACTTGAGAAGCAAGAGGGGGCACCCCAAGCAAAATGGGTTGATGGCCATAAATTCATACACATATTTTTAGATATTAAAAGTCTCAACTATGAACCCTAGCATTGTGTTTTTATATATCACGCTAGGGGACGACTAAAACAAAATAGGATGATCAGATTGGAACGCTAGCTGGCAGACTGTACATGCAGCGAACTTGAAAAACAAGAGGAGGGGACACTCGCACAAATCTATCATGTCTTGGCACATGCCAGGTCATGGGGACATGCTGTGTCAATATTCTGAACAATTCTAATAGCTGGCCTAATCTTAGACCTGATCTTGCCCCTTTCCATCTACGGTGACACACGCTAGTCTTCTGTCCAGGTGTAGGGATGAATTTTTGTCTAGAGTAGCCAAATGTATTTAAAACAGACAGACTTGAGGGAATGTTTGACATGGTCAAGACAGTGTCTACATAATATATGTCATTGCTGGAATATGTTTTTATGTGCAATGTTGTTGTTGATGAAGTTAAACTAGTTGTCCATCAGAAAACGGAGACTTATAGTTCTAGAGAAAATTCAAACCACCACTAAAATCCTATTCAACATTTATGAATAGTGACTTCATTATCGAAATAAAAATGGGCCACATTGTGTTTTTTCTGTAGCCACATCAGTAGATCGTAGATCCCTGGTCACAAATTTTGATTGGATTAAATTATTAAAAGTATAGTGAGAAAATGGGGGCATTGAGAGAGACTACCAAATATCCCAAGAGGGTACAAGTTCAACTCTGGCTGCCCCAAGAGAGGAGGAGGGGATGGGAGGGGGGAGGGGGGTGGGGGAGAAACTGGAGAGGAGACAGACACTGCTGTTTGTCTCAGTCTGTTAGACATATTTCAAATGTTTCTGCAGTATGTGTGGGCTCGACTGGACTACATACACTCTGTGCTCCTCTGGCTAATAATAATAATAATATCCAATTTTTATATAGCGCTAATGTGTACCCTCTTCACATCTTACACTGGGGGGAAAATATATTTTGTTGGCATTTAAAGCCCACCTCAGACCTCACTATCCACTTCTAATCCGCCGCCAAACAACTGCATATCTGAAATAAAGTGAAGCTTGTAGTATAGTTTCAAAACTCAGATGTTCATCAGATCAGATCTACCTGATATTGGGAATAGGTTATTGATCAACTTGTTCTTTATTGACACAGAGTCATGTGATAGGGTAAGGGCAAGAACATTATCAAATTGAATATGGACGCTTCGTTATATTTAGAAAATCAAGAGACAATCCAGAAAAAGAAAAAAAGTTCTAAGCTTGAAAACTAGGAGACAGGCTAACTATCTATTGTCTATATAGAACCCATCTTTATGGATTTAAAAAATAATTGATCACTGTATTTCATATATTTGAGCGGACATATGGAAGCATAAGGCAAGGTAATGGCAGATTTAAGAGCTCTCTCGTTAAAAGAGAAGGTTAAACAAAACTTTAAAATTGGCAAGGATATGCATCCCTAACTATCTCCCGTAAATTATAATAAAAATAATTATTGATAGATCTTCTTCATTCAATAAATATAGATTTTGTTTTTAATTCTTTGTCTGTCTCATTTGGCAAGGATATGCATCCCTAACTATCCCAAGTGAACTCTGATTATTATAGAAAAGAAAAATTTATAGATCTTCTTCATTCATTTATAAATATTTGATAGAAATTATTTAGTCTGTGTCTGTCTCCATGGAGTGACCTGTGCACACAGGGCAAGGATGAGTGGGATGAAACGTATTGTGGAAGCTTTTGTTAAAGATCATCAAGCAAGGGGATGCTACACCGGGAGTTGCCGCTTTGAACTAGGCTAGTTTGTGCACACTGCATAACACTAAGCCAATGTCTATTGTGCAACGAGCACAAGGCGTTCGCAAGATGGCACCACTCTACCAATTTACGAATCAGAACTACCTTTTAAATAGAAGAAGAAAATACGCAGATTTATTATGGTCCAAAATATCAAAATATTCATTAAATTGTTTTAAACACAATCTGCTCGTTTGAAAATATGATGGACCGAAAAGGATGTTGATTTTAATTCCACCATATTATTGGAGAAGTTCCTAGTTAATGTCTTTGATGATGAATAGGGTTCTCAAAAAATTAATCAGGCAAGAAAAATGGTCCCTAAACCGTTTGACAATACTACACACACCAATTACCGTACATTTCCAATCCATGCAGCCAGGTTTTATAGGAAAAACTGCTTCATGGAAGATGTCTTGGCTTTCGTATGATATGAAAAGCCATTACAAATGAAGGAGAAGGGTCTTTTTGCAAGACTAAGCAGCTCATTTTCTGGATGCTCTCAAATTTTTTCTCCATCTGGGCTGCCCGAGTCCTTCACCCCAAATTGCCTTGCCCTGGAAAATGGAGTGGGGCGAAGAATATCTCCTCATGCATAAACAATATTCCATCATAGGGACGAACCAGACTCTGGTGTAAGCTCTTAGGGTGGAGAGAGCGGAGAGTCAAGGAGCTTGGATGTACTGAGCAAACCTGTGCTGTAGTATGGGTGATGATTATAAGCACGGACCTTCTATAGTACAGTTCTATGCGTGACATTCTTTTTCACAAGTTGCACTTACAGCAATTGACTGCGTCCATATTCACAAGATTTGAAAAGTGATTTCTAACTTCAACCTGAACATGAATGATATCTTGTTATGCCTGAAGAATATTCTATCATGATCACAGGATTAAACAAGATTCACATTTAAATTCATATACTACAACTCCTAGTTCTTAGCAAGCCTCTATGCGAGGGTGATCAAATGAGATCAAAATTTCCCATTCCCTTGATATGAGCAATAGAACTCACAAGTTACAGCTATTGGCTGTGCCCATAATTCACATGCTTTTGAAATGATTTCTAACTTACAAGCAGAAAAGGGAAACAAAATGTTGTTTAACCTTTTCTAGAAGAACAAGCGCACAAGCCACGGACCGTATATATACATAAACAACAAAAAAAGAAGCAAATATGAGAACATTTTTTAGATTGTACATGATTCTTGCTTTAATATCAGGGCTTTGATTTGTCAAGATGTCCCATGCTGCATTCTGCACTGGAAGTAAAGTGAACGCTGAGATTTATTATTGAATGTTCTGGAACTGAGGCAAGGTTAATGTCAGACTTGAGCATTGACCCTATCTGACCTTTCAGTGATTAGAGTTGGCTGGATGGTAGTCTTGTATTAGGCCTTGTAGAGTACTTCATAGCAGTCTTTGCTCAAGACTCTAGGAGCATAATAAAAGAAGGAGTATTGTAGTGTACCACAGTAGTGATGTCTTCTTTTGTCATAGTAGTGGTTCTGAAAAGCTTGTCCTTTGTTTCGGGGCTTTTGATGGTGGGTTGGACCAGGACCATCACCTTCTTTATCAACTGCTTGGTCAGACATTTCTGGCTTGCCTGACATAGAAGCTACATGTAAGAACCATTGCCAATGGCAATGAATATATGTGACATCACACTAAGGCACTCTATTCTGACAATCTGATCACTAATTCCAGTCATAGATATCAAGGCAGACAAGATATATTATATAGTTAGTAAAGCCATCCCTTCCTCGATGGTACATAATGCAAAAAACTGCTCGTCTTTTTTGCCTCTGAAGAAGAAAATTTAGGCCATATATTGACTCGATATATGGTACACCGGGTTTCTTGTAACGATTGGGTTAAATACACATTTGAAGGTCATTTCATGTGCATTTATGTGTTGGACTATTCCATTCATTAAATGTCGAGCAAGGCCATTGCTAAAATGTATTGATTACTGATTTGCCTGTGAGTGAAAATAGAAAATTTACTATCATATACTGGCTTTAATAAATAAACATATATATGGTTGTTAAGCATGCAATGTGGGTACAAATCGAAAGCTATTTTTACAGTCTGGCTATTAATTTTTTGTCTGTAGTCTAGTAACGGTAATGGACGCAATTATTGACCCATATATCATGTACTCTTGGGTTCCGCTTATAATAAATGATTAGGTATTAAATTAACCATCACTCTTTTCTGTTTTTTTTCTTCTGTTTTACAAAATTATAATTTCCATTTGTCCAAATTATATATAGCCATAATTTAAACTGTATGTATTGTGTGCCATCCATTACTATTTGAATGTATAGTGTGGGTAAAGTATCAAAATATTATATCAGGATACCATTGAATGAGAATGATTAATGTCAACATTATTATAGGTTAAGGAAAAAAGTTTAAGAGTGCTGTTGAAGGAAGTAGATTTAGCACAAACCCAGTTATCTGAGGTAACTGTATCTAAATCGTAACTTTCTACATCTAAATTTACACTGGCTTTCCATATACTGGTACATTATATATGAAGTTAGATTGTACATGTGTTGTGGACTACACATGTGTCTATGTCTTACGAGGTATCAAGCGAGGCTTATTTTATTTTAGGACGGCCGCCGAGTTAAATTTAGCGCAAACCACGTTGACTGTGGGAAGTGCAGCATTTAGAGAGGAAGGAACGCGTGTATTAACGAGGGATCGCGCCACTATGGAATGTAGGGGAGCTTGGGAGGGCGGGGTCAGGAGTGACTGCTGACGGTTTGCCGACAGAAGGGCATTAGTGCCACTTATCAGCTCCGGGCATTGTCATGCTAACTCTTTTCCTGCCAGTAATGCTACAATTCACATAGAGTTATTACATTGTACGTGAATTTTTCTTAGACGATGGCTTAAGTGGTAATATGTTGGCGGTATTTCTGCCCCTTTAGATATTGTGTGTACTACATCTAGGGAAGTGTGTGCCATTTTGTAATGTATCATCGTATCATGTTCAATTTAATCAAACGCGCAACTCGGTGATAAATAAAGTGTCAGTATTAGTTAGCGAAACTAAGCGATTCTAGCTGTGAATAACTTCCTTAATTGCCCAAGGTTGACCGGCAATTAATACTTCCTGGTGTCGCCACAGAGGTCGTAAGCAGATACAGATCATACTCATACTTTATCAGTGGCATAGCCACAGGGAACCGGGGGCACGGGGGAACGTTGGCTCCCCCCTCCCCCTTAAAAAATTATAATTAAATTAAAATTATAATGATAATCTGACAAAACAGTCTAAAACATTAGTGTAGAATTTGTTTTTAATAAAGAAAATGTAAGGCGCCACCCCCCCACCCAATAATTTGCGTAGCCCCCTAGCTCCCCCCCCCCCCCCCCCCAATTAGTTTGGGTGCCCCCTCCAATCAGTCCGACCACACTATGCCACTGTACTTCTTCATTAGAGCCATGTTTATGATTCTGGGAACACAAAAATCACAGACAAAAATGTACTGCCATGTTTTGCTTATTGTATAATCATAGTGAATAAACATTTCATAAAGCATTTGTACTCTGCATTATTAGTTGAGACCAACAAATATTTAGTTGATTGTGTGACTGTGATAATACATTTTTGTATAAACTAAATACTGTTTTAAAGGATCTTTTTAACAACCAGATAACTACACATGTGGGACTGGGACAGGATGTCAGTAGCAATAAACATGTACGGATGAGTATGGTTTGTGCCCAATTCAGTAAGACCATGAACCTACTGGTAAGACCATCTAGACCATCAAAAAAAAGAAAAGGGAAATTTTCAGCAGAGTTATTTACTCAAGCAGCCCTAAGGGCTACATGGTATTGAGATTGATTTCTACATCAGCATGTGTCCAGTAGAATTGAAAGGGTCAATAAATGACCCATTTTTCTTAAATAGATTGCACTGACCTACAGAATGGACTTCATAATGAAATTGGACTTTATAATGAAATTGGACTTGTGAATTTTTAGGGGTCAAGTTAAGTCTTGCTTGTCCAGCTTGAGGGTCACTGCTCTTTTTCAGGAGTACATTTGTTTTATTTTCATTGTTCCGACATTGACTTATGCATTTTGAGTGGTCAAGCTTTGGGGCTATTCTTGTTTATTCTATTAACACCTGAATATTTTGTTTTGTTATATATATATTGAGGACATTTTGATCGGTCAAACATGTCGGTTGCGATATCAAATAAATTTATTATTTGTCTGTGTTTTGACAATGAGTAGCAAATTTTGATAGGTCAACACGTAGGTAGCTATTTATTTTACAAACACCTAAATATTATAATTTCTATTTTTGATCATCCAGTTGTGAAATTCCAGGGGGTCAAACTCAGGTGTTGTTCTCATTTTCACTAACACCTGAATATTTGTCAATTTACTTGTGAATTATCGCCGGTCAAGCCCAAGTTGTACTGATCTTAACTCTTTGATTGCCAAGTTCGCCAAGCTCGCATTTTTGCACCACACAATGCACACACATGTCATAGAGCTGTAAAAATGCCGGCACTCAAAGTGTAGATTAATTCTTGAACTATAATAAACGCTTCTCTTTATAAACACCTGAATATTACAATAATTTGATATTATTGGTCATTGACTTGTGAATTATGAAGTGTGCTTCTCTGTGTGACACCTGGGTTTTATTTAATTTTTTGACATCGCGTTGGTCAGCAGTGGTGTAGCGTGGTTGGACTGATGGGGGGCACTCTTTTTTTTTTTTTGCGGTGGAGGGGGGGGGGGGGGGGGGGGCGGCACTCATTTTTGTATTTATTTATTTTTTCACAGATTTTCCCCTCATGTGTTTTATTGTTTGTGTCAAAGTATTGGAGGGGGCACACCCCCCCCCCCCTGTAGCTATGCCACCGTTAGTCAAGGTCAGTGAACCTGGCATTGTAAACCTATTGTCCAGTCCATACGTGTGCGGTCAAGTTGTTATCCTCAGCTGTGGGCATGGCCTGAAGGAATTGGTGGGAGAGCAGGACATATTCTGAAATAATCTAGATTTAAAATAAATTGCAATAAAAATAAAGAAGATGGAGAATACGTTGGGAAAGATTAATGATGAAAGTAAATGTTGAAAATATAATGATAGAAAAGTAAATGTAAAAAGAACAAATTAAAAGGAAAAAGAAGTGTGGAAAAAGCATTTAAATGATTGATTTTTAACGAACACAAAGGGATAAGAGGAAGATGACAAATTTTGATGAGATATAAGGAGAAAACAGGAATCTATCAATAAACCTTTTATATATTGAACAATTTTATAGCTAGATAGTATACACTCTTGCACCATAGGAAGTGTTTTATAGGGTGTGCTGACATGACAGAAAATAACCCCAAGGTTTTTATATAGTACCCATTGACCTTGTTAATCATGAGTCATTAACGGATCACAGTGCCATTACAACATTTTATGAAGTCATGAGAAAGCTCACAAATTAGGTGCAGCAAATCTTTATCTTATGTATTAGGAATATTTCATTTCACGCTTCTTGGGCTCTGAGTGCCGTTTATATTGTAATGTTTTGTAGAAGCGCTATGAAAAATGGGCTGTAGCTGAAACAGGTAGTCCTCACATGAGTTTGGAAAAACAATATTGGTTTCAACTGAATTGTGATGAAATAGCATGGCAAAGACCGGGTTAAATAATTGATGCTTACTCATAAAAAAAAGCTTGAACACAAGTACAAAATTGAGAAAAATGGTGACAATTTTATGTCAGAATTTTGATGAGTAATAGCATGTCAAGAAATATGCAGAAAGAAAGAATTAAATGTAGGAAGGTTACAAATAACAAAGCTTGAACGCAAGTGTAAAATTGCACAAAATGTTCATGATGATTTTCTATTTTCTGGCGGAATTTATGATGAGGCTAGCTATCCTCTTTATTTCAGGAAATATGCAGCAAGTGAACTAGAAAGAAACTGACACAATTCTCACGATTGAAGATCGTTGAGATAATCACCGCTATAGTCACAGGGTTACAAATGGTTGTTGGGGTTGGGTGAGGTCACAATTTCAATTTCTCCCTCCCACGGTTGATTTGATTTTCAATATTTTGTCTTTCTTTCAAAGAACACGGTTAAGATTTCTTATGTTTTGGAGCGTAGATTGGAGTCAAGATGCCGACGGTTTTCTGCTTTTGTGGCGTTTTCTGCACTTGTCCTTCATCCGGTAAAGTCGAGATGAAAATTTGTTTGTTGCGTTCACGGTCCGCTCAGTCGAGATGACGATTGTTTTGAGCTCTCACGGTCCGCTGGTGTTTGTCACCGGTTGGGGAAGGATATGATGTGTGATCTACCAACTGGGACTGATGGACTTGTTTGGCAAGAGTGGGTTTGGGGCCACCGAGGGATCGGGGAAAAAGATATTTTTATGAATAAGTTACAAATAAGAGAATTTTTAAATAACATGAAAAGGTGCCTTTTCATGACTGAATGTGTGTTATGTTTTTCTTTAATTGTGTTTGAAATACATATTTTTGGCTGAAACATGTGAATAAATTGTAGTTGAAATAACTGGAGATAGCTTTGTCCGTAATTGTTTGTGATAAGAACAATTATTGCTACTATATTTGGAGCTTATAATTTTCTTTTGTACTATAGCAGGGTACTGGGGCGAAGTCATTATCTTGTAGGATTCTCAGTGCCTTGAATTGACAGTTGGGATTTTGAAATGTATTGTACTTGATGAAGTGCCAAAAGTTTACAAATTGTTATCAATAAAAGTTTGTAAAGGAATAGAGTGCAACTAAGAGGAACTGTTAAAATATGAACTGTCTATTACCTGTATTTCGGTGCCCCTATGGCTGTACAAAGTTCCTGAATTTTGTCATCCATGATTTTATTTGTTGTAATAAGAAAGAATTCAGAAATGAATAAAAAATTGTAGAACTGTAGTTTGTGTTTTGCCTCATTGGTTAGGGCTTTGGGGTAATAGTATTAAAGCCCTTCTAATTCTTAGCTTTTCGTCCCTGTTCATTGGGCCCAAAAGTGACATGTAAGATTTTGTAATTCCTTGTTGCTTTCATTGATATGATTGATAGTCATCGTTATAGACTCTCTTTTCACCTCTGCTGCCTACATTTTTAAACCTTTTTTTTTATCCTCCTGGAATTAAACATTTCCATATCAATGGCATGATATTTGATATAACGCATATTAAAATAAAATCAATGAAAAATATTTCAACTTCTGTATGATTTTTGTCATATGTCAGAATATTACTTTCTAGGAACATGTTTGTGGAGTTTTAAATGCTTTGACATTTTAGTTTGCCAAAATTATCTTATTATAATTGCTTGAACGTCTCAAACCATAAAACCTGCTTAAATAGCTAATTTAAATTTGTAGGGAGAAAATTTAATCAAGTTGCGATCTTTCAGCAAACTGCAAAAATAGAAACCCCAACACAAATACAAATGTGTGGGATGTACTTATTAAAAAAAGGGGACAAACATATATTTGCAATGACTGCATAATAAATACAAAACAAGAGATACACAGATACTGCCAATTCAAACCACTATCTGTGTCCCCATGGCCTTGATCTTGTGTTATGCTTGTTCAGTGGTTTACTCTCCTTTTGATTACGAGCCGGAAAATGTGGTTGTCAGATCGTTTGAATGGCAGTTTGTGTATTTTGAGTATTCTCCTGTTTGTATTGACCGAGTAAAATATGGTATTGTCTAGCTGACAGTGGTTTTTTTAAACCAAATTGAATTATTCTTCTGTGAAATATTTGTTGCTTATTTTGATACACCTACTCTCTTGTTTTGTAACGTGTTGTAGTTATAATGTATTTTTGAATGAAAAATTATATATTTTTGCAACACTGTTTGGTCATATCTTTGGATCATTTTATCTCTAGATACCTACTCACTGTGATTTGAATTCATTTCTTTCATTTATAAAATGATATATATTTTAGTATTTTTTCTATCGAAAATGAGCAAAAATACATTTGCATCAGCAAATGTCTTATTGCTCTTTATGTGATATTAAAGGGATCTAATAACTTTTTTTGACAAGTGCAAAAAGTGATGTGTGGTTAATAAAATGTGTATTGGCGTGATCTGATATTTCCAGAAAGTAATGTGTGAAAATTTCAAGTTAATTGGATGTTATTCAGCCGAGAAATGACCAAAATGCAAAGTGATATTTACTTACTCATTGCACTTACTTTGTACACGGTTGAAAAGGTCCTGTAGATAATTTCATATCTGAACACTTCAATTGTAAATATCTTTTGAACGAAATGGAAATTTGAAAAAACAAAACCTGTCCCATGCTTTTATTGTTAATACAAATAAAACAATGTATGAGGGAACCGCTAGAATTCCAATTGGATTTTGAGGATTTGGACAATGTTACTAAGTCCCTTTAATGTTCTTTCTTGTTCATTGCTTTTATGTCTTTATATTAATTGTTATTAAAAAAAAACATGAAATAAGCAAACAATATTTGTCATCGATAAAAAAAGAAAAAAAGAAAAGAAATAGTTTCTATTAGCCTGAACCATTTAATACATGAATGCAAGGTGTATGTAGGGTTTTGAATAACTGTTTTGTTACATTTGCTCACAGATAAGTGTCTTCTTTTAGGTATTTTATAAATTCAATATTATTAGGTCATTGCACATTTTATCGACTGGAAATGAGATAAGTTGGGACATAATTGATTTTCAGTTGTGGGTAAATGTTACTTTCATTTCGAACCGATTCATTTATGGCAGACAGATAATTGTATTACATTGTCTGTGTCTAGTGTTTGCTGCATTTATTCATCAAATAATGCATGTATGAAATATTTAGTATCTGTTTTTGCTACATGATAGTGAGAATTAGTGTTACGTGACTATCATACTATTTTCATAATTCTGTTATTATTTTGCCACATTGTAGATGTTTTAATCATAAATGGACTATTGTTGTGTCTTTATGTTTTCTTTATTTATTCATTTAAGTAGAAGCAAATGCACGTATGACTGATATTTAGTGTCTTGTTTTTGCTACGTTATACTAGTAGTTCGTGACTGTTTTCATAATTCTGTTATCATTTTGCCACGTCGTAGTTGAATTCCTCATAAATGACTATTGTTGTTTTTGCTACTGATCATTGTGGGAATAATTTTATGTGACTATCATACTGTTTTCATAATACTGCCACATATTGTAGTTGAACTCCTCATAAATGACTATTGTTGTTTTTTGCTACGTGATGGTAGGAATAATTGTGTATGACTATCAGACTGTTTTCATAATTCTGTTATCATAAACTTTTGAACCAAATTGCACTTCCCTTTTCAATGGGATAGTTTGAATCAACATTGTATATATAGGAAAATGTGGGAAACCGCAAGAGGGAATTCATTAACCACATTGTATCACATTCCGTGCGTATTATATGTGTATTTTTTAACCCATTGTCTATGGGGAAACAGTTGGTCCTTGTATGATGTCTATGGGAAAATACTCTAATAGGGCTGAGATCTATGGAGATTGGGCGCTATATCAGAAATAGATGTTCTTGAATGGGTTAATATCGAAGGTCAACCGCGGTCGTTTATCTTCAAGGCCTTCATTCATGACAATAATTCATTCATGATAATCACAAATGTTTGCAAAAACCACAGACATGATCTGACGAACTTCCACAAACATTGAACTTCACAAATATGAAGTGGGGGTCTATCGCATGACCTGTTTTTACTTAAATGATGGTTCAGAAATTATGTTTAATATGTGAGTGGAAGATCCTTATATTACAAGGGAAACAGTGTGTGGGTAATATTTGTAGGAGGAATATGTGAATCGTTGGTTGCCAGATCAAGATATTTGAGGTCTGTTTTTGATCTAATTTACCCTTTTCCAGGCAAAATGTTTCAAATTGATTAAATAAATAGAGATACTTATCTATATTTGCATTAGTAATGCGTGTGTAATGTGGGCTACAAGGGTATATATGGGATTTGTAGATCATAATAATTTTATTCAATGTCGTAGTTAACATGAGCTTAGGGGCTCTTTGAGGGATAAATATTACGTTTATAAATGAAGATGTATGATTTTTATATTAAACTTTCTAAAGATAAATACTTGTATTAAAGAAGAAGTATAACTACTAGTAGAACTGCAATTATATACAGTGAGACCAGTAGAAAACAATGTTGCAATCGATATTATAGCTATTTATACAGCAGTGGCTAAACCCATTCGGCGCTGGTGCGGAATATTCTTGGGCTGGGGTCTATGGAGATTGTGTGTTACACCAAAATCAAACCACAATCAGGGGGTTATTTGTGTTTGTAGGCATACATGTATTTAGGTGTAGCATTGAACTACAACAGTCTACAGGGAAAAATGCTTGTGTGAGTCAAAGGCATGCTGGAGTTTTTTTTGAGTAGCTTGCTGTTTAAAAATAGCAAGGGAGGGGGGTTGGGACGAGGGAGGGGTTGAAAATTAGAGCCATTCACCTTGCGTATCAAGTTAGCTACACGAGGTCTGAACCCTTTATATAATTCATCCTTCGACAAACAGTTTCGGACTCGCAGGCTCTATAAATGGAACCACGCAGAGTTCTGTGTATTGTGTTATGGGTCATAATTTCACGGAAGGTGGTAAATTTAGCTCAGAAACTTTGAGAGTGAAGGGAGAGCGTGTTTGCCGCACTATAATATACCATTACTCTACCTTTGTAGATAAGATCGATGGGTTATTTGTGGAATGTGCGTGCGTCTCACATGGCGAATTGCACGTGAGACAATTCCGAAACAGAATCCTGTTTTTAATTACGAGAGAGGAATACGATGTTCGTTAGTCATTTATTCTAAATTGCTCTTTTGTTATTTGTTTTCTTCATTTCTTAGCAGCTATTTATTCGTGGTTAGACACAATTTAATTTCTTAACGTTTCGGTAAAGAATTTAAATTTATAATCCTTTGAGGTTGTTAATTTAGTGATAAAAACTTTGAGAGTAACTTATAACTCTTAAAGAGGGATGTTCAGTCCCTTATAATTACAATGTGTATGATTCAAGACAGATATTTTCGTCCATCTATGAAAGTAAATTGATATATTCTCCCCCGTTCCTCTTCTATCATATTAAAGTGACATTTATTTTTGTAGTAAAGATTACTCGAAAATTACTCGAAAGGGGCGGTCTTTCAGTAATCCGTGGGATTTCGATTTGCTATCTCTTTCCCTTGAACGAGTCAAAGGGAAAGATAAGCGTAACTTTGACAAGGAACTTCTAAATGAACCTTTGGATTATCAAGACGGAAAAAATCGCGGAAGCTAGTGAACGTTTTACGATGTCAAGTACATCCGTCTTTGTTTCGAATTCAAATTATCTGATTGAAGTTATAATTGGTCCAATGGGGAAATACATTTAAAGACAGAGAGGGATTACTGTGCAGAAATTATATATTTAGAGCAGGTATATATATATTTATAGATTTACGATGATATAGATAAGAAGTACACAAAACAATAGTCCCTCACGTCTATTAAAAGCTATGCAAGGTGTAGGCCTATAAGCAGGATATTAATTTGGTTAATTTGAGTTCAATGGGGAAGAAATAAACTCAATTCGTAATCCAGTTCACGAGGTCTTGATTTTTTTTTTTTGACTAAAAGTCACGCCTTAGGGTTAAGGAGGGGGAGTTCTTAATAACGATGTGACAAACATTTGTTTTTGTTCTCGTCCCGTTACCTATTTTGTCCTGCAGTCATTGAATAGGTATTAATTTGTAGTTTCATGCATACCTTCTTGCAAAGAGGAAAGGCCGAATTAGCCTTATGTGACCACTGGGACAAGAGAAAACAAAGATCATCTCCGAGCCTATTCAAGCAACATGTCACCCTTTTATCTCGTGAGCTTTGTCGCGGGGGTGAACACATCCAAACTGCCCTTTTGCGGTCTCGTTTTTCATCGTATCCAGCGGAATAGAAAATATGTTCTTCCGCATCTTTATTCATTCACGGTTCGGTGGGAGTGCTTCGGCGGCGGAAAGGGACCAGCATTTTTATGCGGCCGCTGGGATTGCGAGCGCTCTCGCTCCGTGGCGCAACCAAGATAAGGAGCGACTTTGGGGGGCTCGGTGCAGATCTAGACATGATGTCTAGATTTTGCAGCGCCAGTCTCGGGATGCGAGTGCCCGAGATCTGGAGATCAAACTTGCATTTGTCACCGAAAATACAGGAAATTCCCCCCTTTACCTAAAAAAGGCCTGTTACTCACACACATGCAATGAAAGAGGAGACAGAGCAGGTTAATAATTGTGAGAGATGAGAATAGGCGCAGAAGTGAGATGGGATTAGGATGAACCGTACAAGCTGTTTTGAATTAGATATCACATGTTTGTTGTTTTTGACCTTCAGCAATTTCCCGCTTTCTTTTCCTCTGCAACTATTTGCAATAAAAATGGATACTTCTCTTTTTTCTTTTCTTTTTTTGATGGACAGATGTTATTCTTAATACTGCTAATATATTTGCATTTATTTTGTGCATGTAAAAAGGAAGCTGCAGATCTTTCTTGTTTTTATGTAGTTGCTAAATCATTTTATGTTTGATCAAAATTGTTGCGGAATTTATTATATAATATTGAAAAGATAGTAGATAATTTGTCTACATCTTGGTTGCAGCGAAAATTGTAATTGTAATTAGTACTTGTTATAATCATTTTGGCACTAATACAGTTACCCTCATCATCATTATCGGCGTCAATATTTAAGTTATATTACAATTAATGATGATTGTAATTAATAACATCCACCTATCTCTATATTTGTCTCTTTGCAGCATTGCCGCCCAGTTACCAGCCCTACCCGTGTATGATGCCGGGGCAGGAGGGCCAGTCGGCGTCGCTACCCACACAGATGCCCCTACCAAACCTTCCCCACCCTAGTATGCCAGACTCGCCCCCGCCCCCACCTCGCGTCTACAAGCCCTGCTTCGTTTGCCAGGACAAGTCTTCCGGCTACCACTACGGCGTCAGTGCGTGTGAGGGCTGCAAGGTACGTACTGAAAGTAGTAGTAGTAGGATAGCTAGTGGTAGTAGCATTTTATATAGCGGTAGTAGTTTTAGAAGGAGGAGGAGAATAAGTAGTTATAGGCAGCTAAGGTTTAGTCTAAAGGACAAGTCTTCCGGCTACCACTATGGCGTCAGTGCATGTGGGAATGCAAAGTACGTACTACGAGTAGAAGTAGTAGTAGTAGTAATGATAGTAGCGGTAGTTGTAGTAGTAACAATAGTTAAAATGTTAGAAGATATTATGCTCATGGTTTCTTTAGCTGGGTACATGAAGAAAGCACTACAATTGTTTACCTGTTCACGACTGATTGATTTTGCTATAACATGTATTCTCCTTAGGCACGCCCGAGTATTTTGGGGACTAGTCCTGAATGTTGTTTCAAAATCAAGGAATTTGTTTCTAGTATTAGATAATTCCTTTAATTTCTTTATGAAATTTGTTTTAATGACAATTTTGTATCGTTTCTTTTTGATAAATATTTTCCAGGGTTTCTTCAGACGAAGTGTCCAGAAGAACATGCAGTACACGTGTCACCGCGACCAAAAGTGCATCATCAACAAGGTCACACGGAATCGCTGTCAACACTGCCGGCTCAAGAAGTGCTTCGAAGTGGGCATGTCCAAAGAATGTAAGTATCAGATGCAGTGTCCAGGTATATTTTCTCGAGAATTTGTCTTTCAATGGGTCGGTTCGCTGCCCGGCAAGCTAGTTGTTCGGCTACACATGATGCCCTCATGTGCTGCTTTTTAACTCGCCACGGACAGAGTGGAAGGGTGGGGGGAAGGACTACAGACTATTAGTGTTGAGACATGGTCATGTGCAAAATTGAACATTTCCTATAAAAAAACTCACCATTTTAGGGAATTGAGAGTGCAAAGAGGGGAGGGGGGAAATAGGGTCATGGTGTTTCGATACATGGTCATGTGCAGTACTGAAATGTTACACATAAAAAAAAACATTGTTAGGGAATTAGGGTGTCCAGTATAAATAGAGGGATGTAGTTCTTAGAACTTTGAAGTTTTAGGCTGGGTATTAGGAGTGTCATGCAGGGTGTGTGTTTGCTCGGCGATTGGGGGGGGGGGGGAGGGGGGTTCGATTATGAAAATAAAGACGAAAGACGCGGTCATCTGTCATCAAAACATGGGAACCGGCACCTATATTTAGGTGTGCTGTCGTTCAAAAATAGCCCCAACAGCTGGTCACTACTTAATCTCTCGAACCCGTGCGTAGTTACTATCTGCCTTCCCCGTAGACGTCATGCTCGGCTTGGGATCGGTTGATTTTTTGGCGCTCCCCCGAGGGGCTATTTTGGGAGCCCCCTTTCCTGCGCACTTGTTGCGTTGTTGTGGATAGTGACCATCCGAGGGGTCTCGTATGTCCAGGCATGAAATGTGAGAGGCCAGAAGTGAAATACGAGAGTCCAAAGAAACGATCCATGGGTCAGTTTTGGTTGGAGGAGGGAAATGGGGTTTCCAGGAATGATTTCTGTTTTGAATTGCTGATCAGAAAGCTTGTGAATCCTTTCTGTTTAAAAATAGAACATTTTTGTTTGAAGGAAAACAAATAGCTATGAGGATCACACTTGTATATCATACAATTTTAGAGTTAATTCAAAATAATGTGAACAATTTATCATGTTCTTTTCTGATGACACTATAAAAGCATTATCAGAATGTACTAAAAAAGGGATATATTAATGCAAAAATTGTTAATAACCAAACCAGTTCAAAGAAATATCCATTCGGCTAAAATTGTTGCTCATGTCAGCAGATTAAAAAGATAAAAGTCATTGTTTCAGAGTGTGGGGGTTACACTTTGGCTGTGACATCAATCACCCAAAACATTTTCTAAAATTGGTAAATGAATAAATACAAAATAAAGAAAGACTCAGATGACTTAGATTGACATGAACTCCAATGTTTTGAGCCCCTTTACTTACACCATAGAAGGCTCCAGTAAGGACTGCTGCCCTCAACTTGCTAAGCATGATGGAATATGAAGAATAGCGCAAGGTTAAGGGCAGTGATCATAGGACACAGTCCGTTGCAGTCGAGTAAACATTAAACAAAAATAGGGCGGGATGCTTTTATTAACTTGGCGACAATTATTTGTTCTTTGTGCTTGGTTATTTTCCATTTTTTGTTTTTAATCTTTAAATTGCTTTTATTTTTGTTTGCTTGCCATTATTTTATGACTGAATAGATGTATATTTGTTCTCGGTGCAAAGTTGTTATTTTTTACATTTTCTCCTTTTGGGGGTGACATCATTATTCAACAGATAAACATCAAAAGAAGCGAAATGTACGACGACATGTAAGGCATACAATAATTGTGTCCTACCGTATCCTTTTTGTTCTGTGCGGAGGGATGAAAAGGAGAGAAATGGCAGTTTAACTCATTCAGGACAGGGGCTCGTTTCATATAAAAATATTCCAACCGAAAATGTCCACTTTTTGTAACAACCATGGCAACAGCTAAAATACTCCATACCGATAGGATGGTAGTTACAATAATTGGACATTTACATCAATTGGAAAAGGTTTTCAATGAAATGCCCCCCCGTGTCCTGAAAATATGCAGGCTGTGTGATATATAGAGAAAGCATGTTATGGCACAATAAAATAGTTATAAGAAGCATTTTCTTTATAACCATATTTCCAGAACCAGTCCTGCATGGGTAATTAATACAGACAAAGACAGAAATGAGATGTCTGTTCTGTTCTGTATGTTCATTTTCAGTTTTGAATGACATTTTGTCGCCTTGATTGGATTTTGGTATAACAACATGCATCCTCTGCAGACCCCAGCCAGAGTATTTTCCAGGGCCAGTCCTGAACAGGTTAAGGCAGGCAGGCAGAGACATGAATTCATGGAAACATTAAACAAAAAATGAGATGTTTGTTTTTCTATTCCCATTGAAGCCAGTTGTGAATGACATTTTTCTGGCCGTGTTTGCTATTGTAATGAGAGGGAGTGTAAGCAGGTATGTCAAACACCAATCCATCATATTCATACCAGGGGGCGTAGGGGTGTACCCAGGGTTAGGTAGAATGAGGGGCAAGGGGGCGTTATTCACATTTTGGGTGTGCTGAAGGTAATGAGAGGGGGTGAAGCAGGCATGTAAAACACCCATCTATCATACCTTAGGGGGCATACCCAGGGTTATGTATTTGAAGGAAGGGGGGGGGGGGGTATAATTCACATTTGGGGTGTACTAAGCCCCATGATGGGGGTGCCTGTTCTTATTTAGTGATATTAGAGGGTGTAGCCATGGCTTATTACAATTAGGGAGGAGCGGGGAACAGAATTGAAATGTATGGTACACAGAATTCCATGAGGGGTGGTGATACCCATCCTTGCTTTTGTAAAAAGTAATCTTAGGGGGTGTAGCATACAAATGTATGTAAATCATCAGTCTATCAAACTAGGGATGTTGCTCTACTTGCCCTACTGCTTCAATATTACTCCAGCCCGCTCCCCCGTCCAATTTTTCTCCCAGCACATTTTCTCTCTCTCTGATTAGAAAGCACCAGAGTTGGCAAACAGTCAAATGAGCTGTTCTATTCTTAGCCTAGGCCCGCATTATTTGTCCCGCATTATTTGTGAATGGCTCGGTGATATGATTTGTACATGTGCATACATCATACAGTACATGGCTGACTGTGCTCTAAATCTTGCCATGTGACCATATTAAGCTATTTTTATGCCTCCGCAACGAAGTAGCCGGAGGCATTATGTTTTCGGGTTGTCCTTCCGTCCGTACGTACGTCCCGTTCTCGTGATCGCGTTATCTCAAGAACCGATTAACGGATTTTCACCAAACTTGGGTCATGTATGTATCTTGGGGGGCCAATGATCTGATAAGATTTTGGGGTCATGAGGTCAAAGGTCAAAGGTCACAGAGCTCATTATATATGCAAAAATAGCTCGTGATCGCGTTATCTCAAGAACGGATTGACTGATTCTGACCAAACTTGGTACATGTATGTATCTTGGGGGGCCAATGATCTGATTAGATTTTGGGGTCATGAGGTCAAAGGTCAAAGGTCACAGAGCTCATTATATATGCAAAAATAGCTCGTGATCGCGTTATCTCAAGAACGGATTGACTGATTCTGACCAAACTTGGTACATGTATGTTTCTTGGGGGGCCAATGATCTGATTAGATTTTGGGGTCATGAGGTCAAAGGTCAAAGGTCACAGAGCTCATTATATATGCAAAAATATCTCGTGATCGCGTTATCTCAAGAAGGGATTGACAGATTCTGACCAAACTTGGTACATGTATGTTCCTTGGAGAGCCAATAAACTGATTAGATTTTGGGGGTCATGAGGTCAAAGGTCAAAGGTCACAGGGCTCATTATATGTAAAAGTAGCTTGAGATTGGAAATCTCAAGAACTGAATATCAGATTTCAATCCAACTTGATACCTGAATGTATAATAGGGAACAATTGTAGTCATTATATTTTGGGGTCATGAGGGCAAAGGTCAAGGTCACTTATAGCTCATAATTGTGATACGTCAAGATCTAAAAGACAGAGTACCATCAAAATTGAGTTGACAGAATTAATTCTGTGTTCATGTTGATTTGGGCTTGACATAAATAAATTGCGTAATGGCGGAGGCATCATTTTCGACTGCGCGCAGTCGAAGATCCATCTAGTTCTGTATGTGGCTTTATTTGAATTTAATAAGAGGTAATATATGTGGTGTTATTTGGATTTAAAAAGGAGGGGGGGGGGTTATTTGCTGTAATTGATAATGATATAAATATAATTAAAACAAATTATTTATTTCCATGATAGAAAATGCAAAAGTATTTACCTATTTTGGACTGGTCCCCATAATACTTTGATTGGGGACTATGGGGAGAATGCATTTTAGCTAGAAGCAGCGACATGGAAAGGCATATAAAGCACAAGATAATAACAAATATGATCAAAAGAGAGAGAAAACTAACAAAAAATAGTAGGAGAGGTGGAGAACTATACAATGTTTAAGAGAATAGAACATGACAGGGAGATAAAGAGACAGGGTGCAAGGCATAGGATTTAGGAATAAATAAGTAATGCAATCATTATATCATAGTTAGATGGAAGATACATGTAGCAAGAAAGAAGGGATACAATTTGATCGGAGATAGATAGAGGTTGGGAAAGTCAGATGAATGAAGCACAAGATAAAGCTTTTTGATTGAAAACTATAACAGAGTGTAAGAAAAGAGGACATAAGCCGGAGAGAAAAAAGGAGAGAGAGAGAGAGGGGGGCAATGCATAGATGGGAGTTTGAGAACTTCATCACAGTGGAGGAGAAAAGAACATAAGATAAAAGAGATAGAGGGGGAGAGAGGGCATGACATAGATGGAAGTTTGAGAACTATATCGCAGTAGAGGAGAAAAGAACATAAGATAGAAAGAGATAGAGAGGGAGAGAGGGCAATGCATAGATGGGAGTTTGAGAACTATATCACAGTGGATGAGAAGAGAACATAAGATAGAAAGAGATAGAGAGGGAGAGAGTGCATGACATAGATGGGAGTTTGAGAACTATATCACAGTGGATGAGAAGAGAACATAAGATAGAAAGAGATAGAGAGGGAGAGAGGGCATGACATAGATGGGAGTTTGAGAACTATATCACAGTGGATGAGAAGAGAACATAAGATAGAAAGAGATAGAGGGGGAGAGAGGGCATGACATAGATGGAAGTTTGAGAACTACATCACAGTGGATGAGAAGAGAACATAAGATAGAAAGAGATAGAGGGGGAGAGAGGGCATGACATAGATGGAAGTTTGAGAACTACATCACAGTGGATGAGAAGAGAACATAAGATAAAAAGAGATAGAGGGAGAAGGCAAGGCATAGTCGTAAGTTTCAGAACTATATTAGAGTGGAGGAGAAGAGAACAAAAGAAAGATAGAGAGAGGAGGCAAGGCCTAGATGGAAGTTGATCGGAGATGGGTAGAGGTGGACGAAGCGAGATGAAAGAAGTCTTCATGGGAGAGATGGAGACGGGGAAGCAGGATGCATATTTAGGTGATACGTATAGCGTATCACGTATTGTTATTACTCAGCGGGGTGTTTCCACAATCGCACAATACTTCACGATCATCTCTGGCTTTGTGTATATAACTCGTGTCATGTTACAAGGCTCGATCTCGATAAGATCTTGTTCATAACATATCAAATTATCATGCGACATCATTTGATAACGCTACCACGATCCGTCGTCATTTCCCGCGGTCATTCCGATTTCATTCGACATCATTTTGATAACGCTATCACGATCCGTCTTTATTTCCCGCGGTCATTACGATCTCCAAATATACCGCAATTGTGGAAACACAATTCTTTTTATTCTTTTTCTTTGTACGTTTTTTGTGTCTCGTGTCTGTAAAATTTGGCTGGGGATATGATAATGAAACCTGGTGAACATAATAGACCTTGGTCCGACATTGTGCACCTGGGTAATGATTATGACGGTACTACTCTGTGACGTCATGGAGACGCCATTTTGTGAAATATTTCAACAGCCCATACCTTTCTTACGTAATGGTATATTTTCACCAAATTCTGTACATGGCAAGCTAAGTTCAAGGGCTATATAAAAATGTCGCACCCAAGGTCGTACGGACAACGACGGACGCGTACGCGCGCGTCAAAGGGTAAAAATCCTTGAAAAATTCTCAAATCAACCGGCGAACCAATTTTCCATACGTTTTAGGTCATTCCGAGCATTTCAAAATTTTGCGCGCGTGCGCGTTTGCGCGCGCGCTTTTTCACGCGTAGCGCGCACGGAACAAAAAAATGGCGTTTTTTTTTTTGGAAACTGTTCCTAATACTTTCTATGATAAATTAAAACAGTTTCCAGATCTCCTCGACCAAAAACGCTCGAACAGGAGGGCGTAAAACTTTAAAATCCGCGAGTGCTGCTATGCACAAAATATGTACAAAATATGCCCTTTTTTAATTGATAATAATTTTTAAAATCCACGGGCGATTTTGTTAAAAATATTTTTCCTTGCAGACGAATGAGTTGTAGATACAACGTCATGCATCCGTATCGCCAACCAAACCTCATTATGTAATCATATGACCATGAGAAGTTAACATTAGCAGTTTTCAACGATTTTATCATTTGCGATTATGTATATATCGTGTTTGGATTCCGATATCTCGGTCAATTCTGCTTGAATCTGTCCCAAGTTTTGATATCTTGTAGCTGGGACGATCCTGAACAATTACTATCTCTTTCCGACCGGAAATGTGCCGATGCGCGCGTGCTACACATGAAATCCGCGCGTGCTGCCATATGTAAAATATGTGAAAATGTGGTAAAAACATGCCCTGTTCAATTGATCATAAATTTGAAAATCCATGTTCAGTATTTTGGTTGTTGTGTATTCGTGACAGAGTATGAGTTGTAGATATGGTGCGATATTCAAAAATCGCCAATCGGACATCGTGACGTCATCAATTTGCCATGAAAAGCGAAAATTAAATTTTGATTGATTTCATAAATTTTGTGTTATGTTTTGAAGGTGCAGTTGTGTGTCTATCTCCTTCGATTCTGGTCGAATACGTCTACAATTTTGATATGCTGTAGCGGAGATCTGGAGGAAAAATAATGTGTTCCTATTATGTTGCTCAAATAATGGAAACATTTGTTTTCCCTCTATTGCAATGTAGGATACAAATAATTCAAGATATTCCCAGTAAGCCGTTATATATCTTTTGTTTCATAACTTATGGCGTTTTTAATTAGATGTTTGAAAACAGTAATTGATTCTCAATACAGCGCACATCAAATTTATGCATATAATGCGTTGCCAATTAATGAGACCAGAACACCCTCCCCAATGTTAGGGTCTTCACCCTCATACTACATCATACAATTTTATGAAACGCCCCTCCTTCCAGTAACGGTCAAAATAGTCTCTCACCCCTAGCATTTGTGCGTATTATCCCTATTAGAAATGAAATAATGCATGGGGAAGGAATTGTGATTCTCACTGTATGTTTAAACACCAACGTATAGCACAATATTCCTTTCTCCATTCATATCATGCTTGTGTGTTTCATACCATGGAGTAAACAATTTAAGAGAGGTGTGTGTTGACTAACATATCATGACGGAACATTCTGTGTTACACGACCGTGTTAATGATGGTGATGATTATTGGATGATCTATTATGTTTCAGAATAATATCACAAAGGTGGGATCGAGTATGCTGTGCATTAAAGGTGATTATTCCTGATTCTATGTTACACGTGTTAATGATGGTGGTGATAATTATTGGATTATCTATTATGCTTCAGAATATCACGAAGTGGGGATTAATACTTGTCTCGATAATACATTGTTTTGTTGTTTTAGACATGCATACTGACTAAATTAATGCTTTCGTGATGGAAAATGCTATATGAATTTTAGTTGTAATGAAAGTAATGAAATATACAGTTAATATATTTGTAGAAAAATATTAGGAATATATCACCAATGTGAAAAGGTAGTTTCAGTAGAGCCAGTGTGACAAAAAGCAGACTTGTATCTGAAACCTTAACCCTTTCAATTTGGAAAGTGTATTATTTATGTGTTGTATTATAGTGTCCTACGGACGTGAATAAAGACACTTGTAAAAGATCATCTTGTAAGATGATACATGGTCATAGATTAGCTCCAGTTTGGACTGGTAGAGTTCACGGGCGTATAGATCGGGGGAGGGGGTGGGATGGGTAATATACCCCCCTCCCTTTTTTGGGTGGGGGTGTGGGGGGGGGGGGGGGGAGGCAATGGCCTGTACAATAATTCCCTGCTATTTCTAACATTACATCTTTATAAAAAATACATAAGAATACTAATAATAACCACGCTTCTAATTAGAGTGATGTTTTAAACACAAATTTCGAACGGGCTCCAAATGGGAGGGGGGTAATAACCATCCCATACCCTCCCTTAAATTTGTATAGACCTGGTATAGACATATACATGTACATGTGAGAGTGATTGTGTGTGTGTGTGTGTGTGTGTGTGTGTGCATAGAGGGGAAATGATGAGAGGAGAGCTGTGCTTATTCCTCAAACCTGTTAATTCTCTATACTGGAGTGCTCAATTCCCATCCATTTTCACACTATTAAGATTCAATTTCATCCTAAAAAAAGAATGTGCCAATGCTAACTTCAATTTTGTCTATTGTTAAAGAGATAGTTGAGTTTTGGTAGAGAGGGCGCTACATATAATAATTTTTCTGAGATAATAAAAAACTGAGTGTCAAATTTGAAAGAGCATAATATTTTAGTGACAGAATAAACTTTATTTGATCAAAATCGGTTCAGAAACGACTGAAATATCCATAAATATAACAATTTGTAATGAACCTGGGGCCCCAGGTTTGGATTATACAGTTAAAGGTCAAGGTCACAAGATTCATTATATATGTATATCCCAATATATAGCTCATAATTGTTATAGCTCAAGATCTGGTTAATGAATTACCATCAAAATAGAGTTTACAGTATTAATTCAATACATGTTAATTTTGGATTGATATAAAAATTGCGTGATAGTGGAAACAAAAATACATCTAATTTTTTAAAATACTAAATCAACCATTTGTATAGACCTTTATAATTTCCAGCTACATGTAATAAGATGCTCAGGGCATGAAGGGTACCTACATGCCTTGCAATCAATATGGAGTTCGAACCTAGATAAACTCTGCACATGTGTCCCACATAATATTGTGTACTTCAATAAGACCCTTATTTAAGATAATTAATATGATCTTCACAATAACAAGACAAAACAACTGCTTTTTTGGACGCCATCTTGGATTGCAAATCCTTAGAGATAGACCTCTGAATAATTTTTCCTCATTAAGATTTCCTCCAAATAAAATTGGTTTAAAATTTTCAAATGGGTACGGATCACCTAATTCGTCTATGACGAATTTCATGTCTAGTTGTCATTGATAACCTCTCGTTACTCTTCCCGGAAACTTGCCGCTTGGTCTACACCCATCTGCTCTGCCTCGCCACGTGGTCTACGATTAAAAGTCTGAATCTAGAGGCTTGGGATTAGGATTAGGATTAGGGGATAAGGATGATGGGTAAGGTTCGAGATAAGGGTAAGGGGTGAGAGGGTGTCAATTTTGGGGGTTGAGGAGGTGGAAGTTTCAGGGATCGTTGACTGGACCAGAAGCGACGGTAGACCAAACGGGTGTGGACCAAATGACCATAAAACCCTTGTCCCATCTCACCCTGGCTCGCTCATCTTGGGGAGTCATTAATGTAAACAGGCATCTGCGGAACCCATCACCAATGTTTTTCCAGGCACACGTATCTGTCTGTTTGTCTCGTTCGCTTGTCCCGTACGACTTTGTGCCCGCTGCATTATGCGTGATGGTGGCCCCATTCGCATTTCGTGTCGAGTCTGTATATCAGAGAGGAAGAGAGAGGGGAGAAGAGATGGGGAGAGGGGTGGAAAGAGGGAGAAAGTAGTGTATAAAGACAAGTTTGTAAAAATTCATATTGAGTTTTATATATAACAGAGATAGAAAGAGAGTATTGGCTAGAATATAATCCCTGACAATGCCATGTGTTCCTAAGTTGTAAGATGTGTACCTCATGTGACAAAGAATGTCGTATCATGCGGCAGGTTCGTGATGGTGGCCACTTTCGCAAGTCTGCCTAGTGTATAGAGTAGGATGAGCAGTGAAAAAATGTGAAGTTCTTGACTTTTAACCGCTCGTAAATTGTAATGCATACACATGTGCTTTTAGTGTTTACCAGTTCCCTACGAGTTTATGAAATCCCCATAGACTTTGTACACAACCCACTCGATTAATGTGAGCAATAGGTTGTATCATATTAAGATAGAAAGAGATAGAGAAAATAGTGAAAGGAATACAATGGCATGTTCTTGACTTATGACTGCTCGTAAATTGACATATTTGTGTTTGACTGTAAAAAAAAGAAGAGTTTGACTTTGGAACAAGAACAGAGTCCTTGTCCCTAGAGCAGAGCTAGAAATTAACTTGCCATTTGGTCCACAACCATTTTGCCTACTCTCATTACATCTACTAGCATTACATCTTCTAACATAATCAGAATTGAGAGGCTCAGGATAAGGATTGGAGGTTAGGGGTCAGGAGTTTTGTTTAGGTTTATATTTACAGGTGAATGGAAGCTTCTCGCATCATTTAGTATCTACCAAATTCGATGAACGCCAACTGGGTGTAGTGTAGACCAAATGAACACAAATCTTTAGGGTCGCCTCATCAAAAGTTCGCTTTTTGGCCACCAACATTTCCAAATTTTACTAGCTTGACTGGGCAACTCAGTAAAGCAGATTTGCAGCAAGAAATATTTGGTGGTGGGGGAGGGGGGGGGGGGGGCAGATCACACAAATCTGTCTTCTGGCCTGCATAATGTCTTTATTCTTCTTGCCAATCATTATGAGAACATACTGTACACCCTCATCAACCTACACCTACTCCTTACTCAAACATTACCTACCAACTCTCATTATGAGAACCTACACCCTCATCAAACTACACCTACTCCGTACTCAAACCTAATTACCTACCAACTCTCATTATGAGAACCTACACCCTCATCAACCTACACCTACTCCTTACTCAAACCTTACCTACCAACTCTTTGGGAGTCATTCACCAGCGTTGTCGCAGGATTGCCCGAATGACTGGGGCCATCATCGACTGGGCATAAATCACTCCGTTTGTTGGCTCCATTCCACCAACTCCAGACCCCCACAAGCCCTCCTCATTCATGAGGGAAAGGGGAGGGGGAGTCAATTGTTGTTTGCTTGCTCCCCACCTCGACCATCCTATCCTATGTGCACCTTCACCCATCCTATCCTATGTGCACTTTCACCCATCCTATCCTATGTGCACCTTCACCCATGGCACCACTCCTTCCTCCTCTTTCTTCCCTTTATTGTTCCATCTCATCCACCCTTTGTTCCTTCCTTCCTTCATCTCTCCTTCCCATTCTCACTTCAGCTTTCGCCTCTACTTTCGATGAGCAGTTTGCTTGTTTGTTAGCACATTTGTATATATTATTTTCCTTTTGTTTTACTCTTCCATGCTTTGATGATTCTTGCCCCATGCCATTATTTGTCCATTCTGTACACCTTCATTCCATTCATCTTTTGTTTTCTTCCCCATCCCCTCATCCCCCCATCTCACATCTCACATTTGTTTCATCCACCTTGCTTCTCTCCTACCTTAATCTGTTCAAGAATATTTGATTTTGATAAACATTAATTCTCCATAGACCCCAGCCTGAGTATTTTCAGGACCATTCCTATTATTTATTAAAACGGGTGAAATTGTTTTTTTATTTGTGTTTATTATAGATACATGGTAGTTCAGTACATTTATTTAATTGAACTTTCTGATTTTTTAAACGATACGATTATTAATATTTTGAAAATCTCGACTAATCCTGTGTGATTAACAAAGACTAAGGAAATAGGTATGGGTAAATTGCTTACAAAATAACTATTGTATTTCAACACAAAAGGGGAAAAAAGAAACCGCTTTGAAGACAGACTAGAAAGCTAGGTTTTGAGGGCATGAAACCTTTCCGCAAAATCTTGTTCTCCTTTGTTGTTGTCATCATAACCTGATTATGGAACAGGCAATCCATTTGGGGACGTGGTTAACGGATATAGAATATATTTTTGCTTCCCGTTTTTTCTTTCTCCTGGCAAAACCAAGGAGTCATTTGTCAGGTAAAGGGGATCAGATCCTACTGGAGTGCAAAACAACAACGAAAAAACCTCCAGAATGTAGTTACGCCCTTATGTACATTATGTATGTTGAAGATAAAGAGTAGCAAAGTTCTCAAAAGGTTGTTCATCACGTGAGACGGTGAGCCTCAGAAGGTCGTTCATTCGTGCCCCGTCCCCGCCCCCTGCCCCTTCCTTTGGCTTTTCCTGATCCCCTGGCTTCAGTGTCCCTATTGTGATTTTCTGTGATCTCTATGGTAGTGGTATAGTCAGTTCAAGTTTGTTTTTTCCCTTTAATATTACAGTTTTGTAGGTAACATTTTATAAAACTACTCAATTCAAGATGATGTAATTATAAACATTAGTTGCATTTTTGAAAGACCATAGCATGAGTAATTTCTGGAGCAGTTCTGAACGGATGAACTATGATGGTAGTGGTAAACTCATAAAGTCAGTTCAATTTTGTTTTTCCTAGTAATAGTAACATTTCTGGTAACATTTTATCTGTTATTTTTTAGATTATGAAATCCCTGTAGACTTTGTACCCCACCAGGTTCCTGTAAGCAAGGGGTTGCAACCATTCAAGACAATGTGATTGTGGTATTGCATACATTTTCTGTAGACCATGCATAGCGTGAGTAATTTCTGGAGTAGTTCTGAACGGATTTGCTATGATGTGTCATATAATATGTGCAAGTTTTAATCGATTTTTAGCTGACATGATCTCTGGCTCCATCAGTTATAAGAATCAAACATTTCTGTCATTTGGGGGAGGGATTCGATAGTTAGAACTTATCTCTTTTACTGTTTAACTCGTTGCTTACGGGAACCGGGCGGGCTATGTACAAAGTCTATGGAGATTTCATAATCTCGAGGGGAACGGGTTAACTTGATCCAGACTAGTTCTGAAATACTCAGACAGATATATATCATAATAAATCATTTTCACTGTTTTATTAAAACTGTAATTTTGCTGGATTGTTTGATCCAGAAATGGAGGGAGTTCGATCTGAAAAGAGAAAGGGAGAAGGGTACCTCAAAGTGTCCCAGAATCATTTGAACTCCACCAAACTGTTTGCGCAATCCATACAAATTAATCACACATTTTTGGCAAATAAAACTGCCGCTTTAAGTCTATGAGGGGCACATGTACCATTCTATGCCACTTTTTGTCACTTAATGTGGATATGTGATTATCACGAAATGTTTGGCATTCGCAAAAAAGTTTGTCATAGCCAGAACTAAATGGTCTTGAAATCTTGCCAATAACTATTTTTAATTTGACCGAAAGAGCATTGGAGCAACTACAGGAAAAGATGTCACTGTTCGTTAATTCCAATAATGTAAAGCTTGGGTGGAGTACGATACTTGCAAAAGTATTTCATTTGACAGAAATAGTGTCATCCAAACCAATATTATTGCATTGCAATACCGTTATGAAGAGCACAAAATGTGTTTTCGATAGTAAAATCTCGCAATAACCAACAAGTTCACAATACACACACAGATATGAATATATGGGACAGTGTTTAATATAGAACACAAATAATTGGGATTTATTATGAATTTTTGATTACCTAAAATTCCATGTATGTCAACAAATTTTAACAAGACAACTTTGGCATATTCTTTGAGTTCATGATTTTAAGCAAAACACGCGCAAATAATACACAAAATCATGAATCAGGAAATTTGAGTGTAACCAGTACTCGATATCAACCTTTAATCAGATTGCTAGCAAGATGTAACAAATAGCATCCTCTCTCAAGTGATGACAGAAGTGTAAGTTAACCCATTGACTGTCGCGCACACATTGTGCTATATGAAAACAATGCCGGATTTACACAATCTAAGGTGCATATATCGTAGCACTTGTTTTGCCTTGTCAGCATATTCATACGTGATACTCTAAATACAAACAGATATCTCTAAATGGTCTTAAATGTATAAACGTAAACAAAAAAGAAAGGGGAAAACGAAATCTATTTTTGTATTATTATCGTTATTTTTTGTTTACGTTTAATTGTTTTGACTCAGCACTAAAACAGACAGCTTTGCATTTTTAGGGTATAGTCTAAGCAGCACACATCAAATAACTGTGGCAGGGGGGTTAATACGCTGGCAAGAAAAAGTGTTAAATTATTAGATAATTTACAATTTGAGCAAGTATTGCATGATGCTTATTTTTAGAGGTATCCGACTGACTACTCATGTGCAAAGAATCCCATGCCGCAGTTTCCTCGAGAATCTAAAAACGGAAATCGGTCCCATTATTTTTGCCAACACAGACCTACTTTAATCTGTCCGTCTTCCAGCCATTGATTTGTTTTCTCTTTGTCATTTCGAAGGAGAGATTGAACGAGAGAGAGAGAGAGAGAGAGAGAGAACAATCTTTTTTGTTCAAAAAGGTTGCTGACTTCAGATATTGGTATTTTTGTGACCTTTTTTGAACTGCTAAAATTGGAAAAAGGTTGCCTTCAATTTTCGCAATTTTTCAATTCCCGCTGGGTTATTTTTGTTCTCCTGTCATGATTTAGTACCAAATATGTTCCTAAGTGAACAAAGCAGAGTCCTTGACATTGTGGCGGGTACACATTATGCAGGAAAAGGTTGTATGTAATAATAAATGTTGAAATTTGATAGCATCTGCTGCAAATCTTTCAGCACAAAATGTTTCATGTCAAATTATTTTTTTTAACAATACAATCTTTGACAATGTGTTTTTGATATTGAAACTGGAGACTGAATGTGAAGGAGGCATTTACCCTATGGGAGTTTCATAATCTCGGAGGAAACGGGTTTAGCTGGGATTATAAAGACCATTGCCTTCTCTGTCTTTTCTTATTTCCTTCCCTCCCATCCGACATTTTGATTTTGTGTATGCCATCTCTAAAGTCCACCCCCTCTCCCCCAAAATGATAATAATAAGTGCAGTCATATTACAAAGGCATTCAAATGGAAATATGAAAAGCGAACAGATGACACTGGTTTCCACATAATCTCTTCTTTGCCAATTAAAGGATTTTGTCATCACTGCCAATGTTCAACCTTGAGTTATGGTGGTTTTGAAAGTGGACACCGATCTTAAATAGAAAAAGGGAGAATTTACTCAAAATTTTACAGAAGAAATTATTGCAATCGTAATGAATAAGCTATAAAATGGAAATTGAAGAAAGAAAAAAAAGAACAGATGACGATGATTTCCTCATAATCCTCTTTCCAATGAAAGGATTCATTCACCAATACCAAGTTTCACCAGTGAAATAAATGGATTCAACGAAACCCTTCTGCTTCTAAGTAACACATTTTTACCAAAGACAAAGAAAAATAGCGGTTACAAAGTGGGTATTGGATCTTTAAATGGATGGTTTATAAAATACACATAAGGTAAACCACAAGCTTAGGAATGGAAGGAAGAGGTTAATTGACTTTGTGTGCACTTTTGCTACCGTAGATCATGGGAGTGTTTCACAAAGATCCTAAGTTGGACTTAAAATGTATGGAAGGCCATTAGTTTCTTTGAAAAATTGTTGTAAATATTCCTTTTTCAAAGGCATAACTGTTGATTCAAATTATGAATACTTTTTATTATCAAGGAGATTTTATGTTCTTGATGCAACATTTATAAAAATTCTAAAATTCTTGCTTTTTTTGCTTCATAATATATTGTAAATGCTACAAATGGCTTTCCATAATAGTTAGGTCCAACTTAGAGTTAAGTTCAACTTAGAATCTTTGTGGAACACCCCCATGTCTTGTCTCCTCATATTTCCTTAATTGTTTTGACAACATGCTCCCTTGGCAGTGATAAAAGTGCACTTTGTTTGATACCAGATTGATTCGGCCTGAGTGAATCCATTGTCTAGGTAATAGTGTTAATATTTTTGTCATATAAACTGTTATGAAATATTAACAATGATCATCATTGTTTAATATAAAGCATCTTTATTTGATTCTTTTTCTTAACCTTGTTTTTTTGTTTTACTTGTTATATTATGATGATGAAATGACAGTGATTATACTTTAATTCTGTTTTTATTGTTTTTAATTACTATAATGGTCATTGTTTTTCCTTCTATTTCATTTCACTCAGGCGTGAGGAATGACCGGAACAAGAAGAAGAAGAAGAACGAGGAGGTGACGGAGAGCCTCGTCATCCCCACCGAGATTGAGGACATCCTCCAGTGCGTACTGCAGGCGCATCGCGACACCTTCCCACAAAAGCCAATTCTGCCTTCATACCAAGTGGTAAATGGGATTTGTACACTCTGTTTGGGAGAAGTATTCTTAACCCCTTGACTACGGGAACCGGGTGGGTTTTGTACAAAGTCCATGGAGATTACACAAACCCAAAGGGAATGGGTTAAGTCGGGCTCGCATGAGGAGTCTTCGGTTGTTTCATGGCAAAATAAAAAAAAAGTGTTGCCAATTTTAGGATCTATTGTAATTGTAGTAATTATAGTGTTCATAAAATTCATGAAACATGAACAAGGTATAAAGGTACAGTATCAACGTTTGGCTTCAGAGATTAAGAAAATTATGATGAAACTTTTGATCTGTAACATTGCAAGAATTAATATTTGATGATACCAAGAACGGCTGACAGGAGAATATCGGTAGTATAAGAGGCAGTACAAGATTTGTTTGTAAGTCATACCTGATAGCCCGGTCACATATCAACGGATTGCACAAACGGATGTCAAACGGAGAGCTAAATTTTCCATCCGTTCTATACGTTTCTTGTCCGTTCCTTGTCCGGTGATGTACGTTGTTCTATGTTTTGTACATGAAGCAATGGAGACGACTTTCATCACCGGATAATTTAATTTCGCAAATTGTCTATTCATTGGGCATACGTTTCCAGTATCCGTTGATATCTGACCGGGCCATTAGAAAGATGTAGATGAGGAGAGAGATAGAGGAGGTTCTTTATTTTCCCAAATATTTTACAATAGTCCTTCTGTGCATTGATACCAAAATTGTTAAATTATATCAACTCAATGCCTGATCATCACTTGTCAGTGTATTCATTCAACAAAGGCAGTAGCAACAAAATTTGAAATGTGTTGCCAATTTCAGGATCTCTTGTAGTAGTAGTGATTATAGTGTACATGAAAATGATGACACATGAACAAGATAAGGTACAGCATCAAACTTTGGCTTCAGAGATCAAGAAAAGTATTCTCTTTCTTTTGAAACACTCGGCGTTACTTGTCTAACTTTTTCTTTAAGTAATACTAGCAAATTACCCGTCACCAGATCTTTGAGTAAGATAATGTTGTATGTTGTATTTTTGTATTGCGTTATTTTTTGTATCTGTCCTGTAAAAAACATTTGGTCAATTAATGGAATCTCTGTTTGAATGGTTATGATATGATTTAATAAGTATATAATTAAAAATACAATCTCATATTCACAGGCATATGCGTACACGGGGGGGGGGGGGGGTTCAAATTCCACTTTGATGAAAAAGGGCTGTTTTGGGGTTCCCCCCCCCCCCTCAAAAAACATATTCACGGACACCATGAACCCCCCTCACAAATTCTTCACCGACACCCCCGCCCCCTTTTGAAAGAATCTTCACCATGCAGTACCCCCTCTCGAGAAAATCTTCATCGACACCCCCCTCGCGTCGAAAAATATTTACCAAAACCCCCCCCCCCCCCTTGAAAAATCTTCTCCTACACCCCCACCACCCCCCTTTGAAAGAATCTTCACTGTTACCCCCTCTCGAAAAAAATCTTTACTGACACCCCCTAGAAAATTCTTCACCGACAACCCCCCCCCTCGAAAAATCTTCACAGACACCCCCCCCCCCTTTCAAGATTCTTCACCGACACCCCCCCCCCCCCCCCGGGGTGATTCAATCTCATATTCACAGGCATATGGGTACCCGGGTGGGGGGGGGGGGGAGGGTGTGGTTCAAATCCCCCTCAAAAAATATTCACCCACCCCCCTTACAAATTCTTCACCGACACTCTCCCTCGAAAATTCTTCACCGACAGCCCCCTCAAAAATGTTGGTTGAGGAAATAACCACCCCCCCCCCCCTCAAAAAATATTCACGGACACCCACTCCCCTCACAAATTCTTCAGCGACACCGAAAGAATCTTCACTGGTATCCCCTCTCGAAAAAATCTTCACTGACACCCCCCTCGAAAAATCCCCCACCCCCCTTCGAGATTCTTCACCAACATCCCTCCCCCCTTCGAAAGAGTCTTCACCGGTACCCCCCCCCCTACGAAATATTTGACCGACACCATCCTCGAAAATTCTTCACCGACACTCCCCTCGAAATATTTGACCGACACCCCCTCGAATTACTTGACCGACACCCCCCTCGAAATGCTTGGCCGACACCCAGCCCCTGGAAAATTGTGGTTGACGCAATAACCCCCCCCCCTACCCCCCCCCCTTGTAAAAACCCTAGGTATGCTGCCAGCGATCACATATCAAACAATAAACAGTATTAATTAAATCGTTGTCAAGTAGATCAATAACCCTAATTCCTTGCTCTTCTTGTTTACACATTATTTACAAAAAGCACAAATTTTTTATACTTGAGTACAACAAAGTATGCACTTCGAGTAAACATTTACAATTAGCCTTTATTCAAAAAATTAAACCAGTGACAGAGAGAAACCTATTTTGGTAGCCGTATACCCTGTTTTGACAATTTTGCGAATATCGTGTTGAAAATGTGAACAAAAATCATGCAATATACGGACATGTACAATCACACGAATGTGTGTACAATGTAGTAGATTGTGCGTTGACAATGCACAGATGCCGGACCTACAATATTCCGCTACTCTGTATAAAGTCTATGCAAATTCCACTCCCGACGGTCGCTTTCGCTTTTGGAATGTACCGTTATCGTAGATTGTCTGAGCATGTTACTGTAAGACATCAATGCGATGTATAATTCCGCCACAAAACCTGGCTGTACCCAGCATGTCTGTACGCAGTACTATATACCAATGCAAAACAGATCCCGTCCCTCCCGTTTAGTGGACCAGCGAAATTTTCTGATATATCGCGAAATATAATTAAAAAGGATATCGCACAGCTTGCGTACAAACGTCAGATCCATCGCCCAGCTAAAAATATACGCGAAAACTACCGTGACGGACAGCAACACACGGACACAAACCCCGTCCTCTTATTATAATATAGATTATAGGGTACCTTTTTAAAAGAACTATAAAATGTAGGATTTTGCCGATAAAGGGTTAATTTCAAATTCAGATGTCTGCTCATCACTCGTCTCTGTATGCTTTCACTCTATAGCAGGGCGAGGAACCAGAGGAAACCCAGACGCACCCGGTCACCCAGTTCAAAGGTCAAGACATTGACATGGTAATGTTCGACTACGTGACGGACATGTCGTCGCGGGCGATCGTCATGGTCGTCGACTTCGCCAAGAAGCTGCCGGGGTTCCTGTCGCTGAGCACGCAGGACCAGATTACACTGCTCAAGGCCTCCTGCCTGGATATCATGGTGAGTGGGATCCACTTTGTTCACCCTTTTCAGGTCTTCTATTAATCTTTATGATTTTTCTGTTGTGGCGAGAGATGTTCATAATTTGGTGCTAAATTTCTTCTACAATTGGTATATGAATTGTCTACCTGCATGAAGACAATTTTTGGAGGAATGTAGACATAAAATGTCTTTGAAATCCAGTTAAATGGCAATTGGAAATATCATAATGAAAATTTTGAGGATTAAAAATATGAATTGAGCTTCTAAATTAGTTATAATATGACTTTCCTCCATTCTTCCCGACAGATCCTAAGGATATGTTCCCGCTTCAACCCCAAGGACGCGAGTGTGACCTTCACAACTGGCTTGACCTTGACCCAGGGCCAACTCAAGGCCGGAGGCTTCGGGAGTCTCCTCGACATCATCTTCACGTTTGCGTCGTCGCTCTCCCGAATGCACATCGACGAACAGGAGATTGCATTATTATCTGCCATCTGCCTCATCAGCGAAGGTAAAATACATAAAGATTCACAATCAATCGTATAAATGATCATATTGAACGTATGGATACTATGGAAGATCGAGTATCCAAATTTGAATACTTTGGACTACGGTCGAAAGCGTCCACATATGCTTCCAAATTAAATCTTAAATCTCCATAATTAGGGGAAAATCAAAACCCATATATCATTCTTCTGTTACCATAAGCCAAACAACAATGTACAAGAGAAGTGTGAAAGTGAAAGCTCCAAGTGATTTTGTTTGAATTTTACAAAGTTAATGAATCACTATAAGCATGTGCCTTGGCTTTATGTTATTTTTGAAAAGCTGCCACCTTTTAACAATAAACATCTTCTTTTCACCCTTAGATCGCCATGGACTGGAGGATGCAGCCAGCATAGAGAAGATGCAGGAGCCACTACTGGAGGGACTCCGCCTCTACGTCCGCAAGCGACGACCGAAGGAGTCCCACTTCTTCGCCAAGCTGCTGATGAAGATAACTGATTTGCGCTGCATCAGCGTCAAGAGTAAGTCACGATTCATTCATGCAGGGGGGTGTTTCACAAAGATCCCAAGTTGAACTTAACTCGAAGTTGGACTTTAAAATTATGGAAAGCCATTTGTAGCTTCGGAATTATACATAGTCAAGAGCCCAAAATGCAAATATATGCAACTTTCAACAAAATTGTACATCAATAACTTGAAGTCTCTTTGATAAAATAAAATGTTAAAGATTTGTATCAAAATGTTAGGCCTATTTAACTTGTTTAACAATTTAACAAATACATGAACGGCTTTCCATAATGTCTAAGTCCAACTAAGTGTTAAGTTCGATTAGGGATCTTTGTGAAACAACCCCCAGGATGATATTTTACCTAATGGTATCACAAAATTTTAACCCTCTGACTGCTAAATTAAATTTCTAGAATCAATCTTATCTTATGTTTCGCTTTTAAATTATTTTAATCTAAGTCAGATAAAATCTTACATAATAATATTTAACCATTCTTAAACAGTGCATATCACACAATTAATTTGGTGCCTATGCGCATATTAAAAAGGGGAAAAAAGATAGAAGGGATAGGATGAATACACAGATAGGTTAGAGACAGTGTGCATTTTTGTTTTTATCAGACAAAATCCAAACCAATGTTTGTTTTAAATTATTAAAGGCCTGGTCACATATCACCGGATAGCGTAAACAGAGTAAAATTTTCAATCCGTTCGTCTCTGTTCATATGCGTTTCTTGACCGTGCCTTGTCAGGCGATGTACTTTGTTTTCTATCCGGCGAAATGTTTTGTGCATGAAGCACCAGATAATTTGGTTTCGCAAATTTTCATTTCGTTGGGCATCCGTTTACGCTATCCGGTGATATGTGACTCGAGCCTTTACATTCAAATTGGATAAAAATCTATTAACAATGTTATATTTTCTGTTCCCCTCCAGGTGCAGAGAAGGTGTTTGACATGAAGGTGGAGTTCGTCAAAGAGATGCCCGCCCTCATCTCAGAAATGATCGACAAGAACGACGACGAATAAACAAAGACGCCACCAACTCCACCGCATCGCATCGTATCGCAGCGACGAAAAACATGTCAACATCTCCACGCATCGCCTCGCAGCGACGAAAAACACACATGTACAAACAAGAAATCAAGACAAACAATATCTATACAGAGGAAACCGACCAATCACTTTGTGTTCTACATTTTGTATCGACCAATCAGGTGCTGCCTTTTATCTCCATTGCCGCTTTCTGGGAGGAAATACAAAATGGGGAGGCGATGGTGGAAAATTATAGGGGGATCAACAGCGAAAGAGAGAGAGAGAGAGAAAAATGAGTGAAATTTGTGTGTATGCTTGTGTGTTGGTGACTTATTGTGTCTGTATGTATTTGTATGTTTAGACGTGTGTCTGTTCGTAAAAGTGTGAATGAACAGCAAGTCGCAAATTTGTCCATAATTCTTGCGGGTATGATGATTCGATTTTTAACATTTTCGGTGTGCGAGCGAGGATGATTAACTGTGAAACAGGGGGCATGTGTGCTTATAATATTCTTCAACTCATTTTCAATAAAGGGAATCGCGAGAACCTGAGGAGAGAATGAGTGTATCAAAATAAGCCGTCGTCGTGACAACGAATGTAAATTAAGTTTTCAAAGATGTAGCATTACATAATATATTTTTGTGAATAATGTGATATTGATGATGATCTACATATGTTTATAACTTTAACTTTGTAAGATTATGATGTAAAACTATGTAAGACTATGATAAAAAGGAAACCCATATCTATCTGAAATCATCTTTTCTTGTCGCTTAGTCATCATTTGATAAAAAATCAAGAAAGAACTGTCAAACTGTTTCAAAATATCTTTAAACATTTGTTTTAGGTGAAACTTGTATTTCAGAGTATTTCTTCCTTTATTATCAAAGGATTGGGTTAAATACTCCACTATTTTCTTCTTTGTATCTATGCATATCAATTTTTCTGTTTTCAAAATGTCATATAGTTCAACATCTCTTTAACCCTCTGCGTGCCATTTCCATACCCTCACAGAATCACATCTTCTGTACATAATTTTGTCCTTAGATACACGCAATAGTGTAGAATGAGGTACATCAACGCTCAGACTTCATTAGTACCAAGGGGTTTGTTCCATGAAAGGGTCCTGGCTATGTCCGGTGCGGAGCTAGGGTGCAGTTATCTCCGCATTCAGACCCTAAATCCAACGGCTATCGACGCTCTGTGCACAAACGCGGAGAAAATTGCACCCTAGCTCTGGGCCATACATGTATTGTAGCTATTAAGACCCTTTCATGAAGCAAGCCCCTGATGGACTTGCTTTCTATTCATGGAGGATAAATCGGGGGCTTATGTTGTAACCCCTTGCTATTGGAAACCTGTTTAGGCTGTTTATAAAGTCTATGGGGATTTTTCGCAGTCTAGGAAGGAACGGTGCAGAACTGGGTCGAGTAGATTTTTGTTTTGGTATTTCGATATGGCATTCAGAGGGGTCGCTTGGAAAAAGCTTGAAAAATTCAAATGAAATGAATCGAGTTGTAGCATCATGACTTGTACATAACACATCATCAGAAGGGTGTATCTTAGAGCTCTGTCATTCTAACCAGATAAAGTGCACTTATACTTAACGAATAATGTGTGATTCATGAATATGAATGAACATAGTGCACAAACTTTTCAACGATGACATGGGCATCCATGCATTCTTTTTTTTCATTTTCCATTTGTACATCCGTCTATAAACTTTGGGTTGAATCGTGAGCAAAGTGTAGATCTATGGATTAAAATTACACATACCATGTAAAAAAGTTAACAATATTTCTCAACAGAATATCAGAGAGGAATACTTTTGTAATCATTTTGCTCTCTCTTTTTTGTCTGATTATTTACTAAGATTTTAAAAGAGATTAGCCTTTAAGGATTGACAAGTCTGGAACGACACTGAAATGTCATCTGTCAAATTAATGTAATATAGAGAGAAATAAGAAGAGTGAATTGCAAAATCATGTTCATTTTCTGACAACACATATTCACTTTCAGTGCAAATCTTCTATGTCTTGTCTTTTTTTAGTGCCATTCGCCACATACACTGGTGTGCTTTGCACGCCAAACGGCACAGATGTTGCATTGTATATTATCAATTTAATTGTACCAAGCTCATGGCCACCATCACCATCACCACCACCAATAAGAGACCAGATTGGTTATTTAAGAACATTGGGTGTACGGCACTGAAAGGCATCTATTACAAGTGTGTGGTATAAGCAAATTCAAACCAGTTCCCTCCAACGGATAGATACATGTATGTAAACTTTCACAATGATAAGACGTCATAAATATTTGCATTCCCTTCAATTCTCTCTCTCTCTCTCTCTCTATAAAATCAGGCGTCCATTTAACCCAATGCCCTATGGAAACGTGGTGGGTCCTGTAATAACTCTATTGTGATTGCAAAATCTAGTAGGGAACAAGTTAACCCATTGCCTATGGGAAACATGGTGGGCCCTGTATTAACTCTATGGGTATTGCAAAATCTAGCAGGGAACAGGTTTGATACCTGCAAAGACGAACATGGTGGACACACGAGAGAGAGAAATGCCTAAGGGACAACTTTTAAGCTAAATATCACTGCCATTTATGTCAAAATATGCATTTATATCATATGTGATCATGTTGTTCTTTTCTCTGTTGTCTGTGTGTTCTCAACCCGGCGATGCTAGGGAGGTCATGTGGTTATAGTAGGAAGCCGCCTCTATAAGAGACCCTCGGTTCAAAACCCATGTCTGTACTCTTTTATTTTGAGAAGGGATTCTGCACTCACAACCACTTTGTTATCCTTAAAATACTCTTTTTTTTGTGTGGAATGTATTGAGCACAAGAGCAAAAGGATAGTATGCATATTCCATGTATGTATTGTTCAAACAACAATCTGCATATCTGCCTATTCCAGCATTAATAACATTTTAGAGTAATGTTGTGTAGTATACATATTGAATAAGCTTTCTGACCTTTAGGCTTGTATTTTCTCTTTATTGCGTTTATCAGTCTTTGAAACACCAACAAATTTTGTTAAGGAAGTTGGAACTATCTGTACTTTGGTTTGCGGAATAAGCGATATGCTTAATTCTTCATAATGGTTTGTAAAAGCTAGGTTTTCTTACTACTTGAGATTTTCCCTGTCGTCGAACACATAGTGTCATGTTACTGGTATTCATGTGGAAAATAGCCAGAACAAATTCTATTGGCGAGTGCCAACCTAAATGTTCAAATCTATTATCTATACGCAGTCATACCTGTTATATATTTCAGAGTGTGGAATTTTGAATGAGAGATATTTTTATATTGGAGTGAAGCTGAAAATTTGGGGAAACTTGTCTTGAGTTGTAATAGCGATCCCATTCCAATCACAATCTTCCTGCGCGGTGTAGATCTTCATAGTCTTACGTAGATAAATGCTATAGTGCTTCTTTGTTTTGTACAGTAAGATTGATTTCCTCTATTGTGTAGAGCGAAAGGATTTAAATGATCTGAAATAATAAATTGTTTGCAAGTTCAAAATTTGTTTTGACCTGATAATATATATATTAAAAAGTAGCTATGCTTTTTAAACTTTATTTGTTATCTTTTTTTTTTTTGGTTGCCAGCCATTTGTTGTATTATTTTGATGAAAATTATGCAATTATATGTAGTATTGACTTCCTTTGTAATTTAGATTTATGGGTATTGATGGAGCCAGTTTGTATTGTTGATACATATGCAGTAATCAATTTAACAGGCATGATGAAAGTAAGGAGATTTTAATTCCTACGTAAATTACGCAAAATAAGAATCTTTATCCAGAGGTTTTTTTAATTAACCTAAAATATTAAAAGCTTTTAGTCGTGCCGCAGTACTAAATGTGTTTCTTAGTAGAACAATTTAAATTTGTTTAAAGTGTTTTGTTTAAGTAGCTTGTAAAGCTTTACTTGCCCAATTTTAAAGTATAGAGCAAGGCTCATGTTATCCATTTATTAAAAAAATATAGATATGTCAAGCTTTAGCTTTTTAGTGTGTCCAGAAAGGATAGTTTACTTATATTTTTTAAAATTAATGTTGCACATATGAGGCTATCCATAAATGTTAAAACCATAGTGTTAAACAAATCATAAGAGACTTTAACATGTTCATATGAAGTCTTTCTTTACTGTTCTCGATTGGGATCTGAGCCCATATTCATGACAATTTATTAGCTTCATGCTAAGTCTATTATTTGGATAACATGGCTAGAGCTAGGGTCGCAATAAGTGATCTTCTTAGTTAAGTTGGTGAAAGTTGGTGAATAAGAAAATTCATTGTCACGCTATACTATGAAGTTAGGCTAGCAGGGTTACATGGCTATGGTCCCTAGTCCCCCAATGTATTATAATGACATTGAAGAGAAAAGTTTGACAAATATTTACTAGTAGTTGACTCTTATGTTCATGAAGAGTGGAAAGTAAAAAATTATCAGAGTTCATGAAGAATGAAAAAAAATTTGTTACCCTATTCCAGTTCTTGAAAGTAAACGTTTGTGGCAAGGCTCTCTGCTTTTACACCAATGAACATATCCCTCGTAAGAGTTGGTTAAATACATATTAGTGTTGCATATGATTGATAAAGGAAATTATATATCTACTCTTGAATATGTACGCTATATTTAGTGTCCTTTTGTCTGTGCAGATGAGTATATTCACACGTTATGGTTTATACCTATGCAGCTGGTCATGTAAAGTAAGATTCTTACTGAAATTTATACTTAAAAAGCAGAAATTATTTCTTCTTTTTTTTTGTCTGGCACAAAAAAATATCACGCAGACGTAATTATGTGTTCAGGGGGAAAATTTGTTTATTCCTAGAATCAAGAGACTTGAAAAGAATTTGAAGTCAATATTTTGTTTCTGTATACTGTGCACGCACATGGGAAGATTCTTCTACTAACTTCAGTGGCATATTAAAGGCATGGTGTGTAATTAATGAAAACTGTCCGTTCTATGGCATTTCAGTTCAGTGTGCGCAGCGCAGATAACCAATACCATGGCACAGAGCGTTGTCGATGCCACTGAAGTGTCAAACAATGGAAAAGCACAACGTGTGTGTGTGCCTTGTATGATACGACTCATGCATGATGTTCATGCTTCTTCCACTTACATAAGTTATTTTGTTTCTGTTGTATTAGTTATATGTATTACAATTTTTTTCTGTAGCAGGTGTAGCCAGCAATATCACTTGGAACTTTGTTAGATAATGTTTTTGTTGTTTTTCTTCTGTTGTATATTAAATAAACTTACTGATATATATGTTTTGTTATGATAACAAGGGGCATGGTGGGTGGATGTGTGTACAAACTGTCCAAACTAATTTGTAAATAGTTTACAATAATATTATTATATGAATAACTGGCCATAAGACAGGCATATGAATATATGGGGCATAAATAAATGGATACGGATGGGAAATCGGTGGTTTGGGGGAAATGAGGGCAGGAATTGCTTGATTTCTTTTCAGATATCTGAATTTCTTATTTTCTCCCCTTAAAAAGTAAGTTATGATTTAACAAAAAACTTGCGTGTTATTAACTCCCATTTTCTCCTCTTTTGTTTTATAGAGTATGAACAAATACATTTGTTCTGAATTCCCCCATTCATGATTATGCACAAGGTTATATTTGTGACTGTTGTATAAAAAGAAATTGTATAAATAAAACATTTCACGGTGATTCTCCACCATTCATCACTTCACCATTTATAATTTGGGATCTCTTTACCCTTATAGATGCGAAAACCATCTAGTTGCCCTTATGTATGACCATCTTTCATTGCAAATATATATTCTAAATATATATTTTTAAAAATGTTGTTTGTAAAGTGATTTTTAACCCCATGTGTTGTTCATTTTCTTTGTAAATTATTCACATTCGCTTTTCATGTAAAGAAGTCATAAGTGACTGTGAATGCTGTATTGAAACGAACACAGTAATTTTTAGATCAATTTTCTTTCTTTTTTTATGTTATGGTTGTATCATTTTATTTGTGTTTGATAAACTGTTCCTGATATGTGTATTTAAGACTGTTGACTTTGTTTAATAGAAATAGAACGAGTGTTTCTATTTTATTGATCATGGAAAGGAGTAAAAAAAAAAATGATGTGAAAGTCATCAGGAACAACAAAGAATGAAAGCCATGAAATGTAATCCTAAAGACTTTACATTTTTGAACAATTAAATAAATGACAAAAAAATACTTATTACGTCTTGGTGTATTTTTTGTAATGGTTTGTACTTCAAATGGTATGTTTGTGTTAAATAGTGTGTGTGTGTCTATGTTTGCCTGTTAGTGTGTTTTGTTAGCTGAATTATGTGAATGAATGAAAGGAAATCAAACACCCACATATGCAGACATGCGCACATACATTTCTAAGAATGTCCGCACGCACACACATGCACATACCCATACACACGCATACATTTTTGTAATGGTTTGTACTTCAAATGGTATGTTTGTTTAATAGTGTTTCTTTAGTTTCTTAATTATGTGAATGAGATGAGGAAATCAAACAACTACAGATGCAGACATGCGCACATACATTGCTAAGAATATCCGCACGCACACACACACACATATACACGCACATACCCATACACATGCATACACTTACTCACTTGATGTATTTTTGTAATGGTTTGTACTCTGAATGGTGTGTTTGTGTCTATGTTTGCCTGTGTATTTCATTAGCAGGATTATGTAAATGACACAAGGAAATCAAATGCCTACAGATACAGACATGCAGACATACATTTCTATTAACAATATCCGCAAGCACACCCTCCCCCCCCCCCCAAAACAAAAACATGCACACACACACACACACACACACACAAACATATACATACACAAGCACACACACACACATACTTGTAGGAGTCTTCAAACGGGGATAAAATTTATAACACCTTCAAACGGGGATATCCCCATTTTTTCATGATTTTTGGCTTATCCCCGGTTTGCCAGTGTGTAAACATGGACATATGCCCAATGGGCTGGCCGGTTTACACATACACACACACTCACATACACAAACAGTCCACACATACACACCATCAGTTACATATATGTAAAATGGGCAAATAAATCCCCGGTTTCCGGCATATCCCCGTTTGCCGGTGTGTAAACCCGTGTGTATCCCCGTTTGCCGGTCCTTACAAGTGCACACACACACACACGCACGCACGAGTTTGTTTTAAAGAGGTTACACTGTATTTGTTAGTTGGTATAGCATGCATTCTATATAGACCCCAACCAGAGTATTTTGGGGACCAGTCCAAGGCCCTGTTGCAGGAAGAGTTGCAATCGATTGTAAAGTTGCAATTAATTGCAAGTCAGATCATGTGACTAAATGCGCAAATCTGATTGGTGCAAATGTGGATATTTTCTGACTTGCAATTAATTGCAAATTTACAATCGATTGCTACCCTTTCTGCAATAGGGCCCAGAACAGGTTACATGTATCTTGCATAGACCCAACCCAAGTATTTATGTGTCCAGTCTCAATATACATATACATGTACATAATTATAGAATAATGAAAAATACATGAAATATCATTAAACATTTTTATTAGACTCTTGCTATGATGAAGCAAAATGAATGAAAGACAAATTCATTTACATAATCAATATTACAAATACTAAGAAAATTCAAATTATTTACCATACAATATATTATTATACTTTCAAATACAGTCAAACCTGTCTTAGCGGCCACTTGTCTATAGCAGCCAACCTGCCTATAGTGGCTAACAAATATGTTCCCCTGCAGAGGAAAACCGATGTTATGGAACCTGCCTATAGAGCTCACCTGTCTATAGTAGTTACTTTTCTTGTTTCCCTTTTAACAGGTGATCACTATTCACAGGTTTGACTGTATATAATGCCTTGTTATGACTGATTATCAACTCAAAGCGCTTTTAAAGAGATAGTTGAGTTTTGGTAAAGAGAGTACAGTTTTGGTAAAAATTAGTTTTAGTAACCCAAACCTGCACCATTACATTACAAACTAATTGTTATAACTCCACCATGCTCGAAAGGAATACAAAAATACAAATGACTAAGTAAAAAGCCCGTTCTCGTTTTTAAAAAGCTGTGAAAACTCAAGAGGGCGCTCTCTACAAACTCACTTGTTTCAACTATTTTAAATAAAATATTGCGCATGTGATGTTTTGTTGAAATAGTGATTAGACTAGAGAGATAATCAACAACTATTCAAAAACCTCTTTTGTACATTTTTTAAAAGAGGAAGCATTAAAAAAAATGTTAATAAAAATGTCAGCCATTTCTGAACCGATTTTGATCAAATAAAGTTATTCTGTCATTAAAATTGTATGCTCTTTCAAATTTGACACTCAGTTTTTCATTATGATCTCACAAAAAATTTTTTTTGTGTAGCGCCCTCTATACCAAAACTCAAATATCTCTTTAATATACAGGCATGATTCCCCCAGTTATTTTAAGCAGTCAAAATGTACAAAATTATTTAACGAACCTTCCCAACTCCCTGGAGAGCACATCTGCAGGCTAAGTCACACCTGATCAGGGGGGTGTTGCATGAAACTTTAAGCTGCGATCAATCGCAACTTTGCAATTGAACACAACTGTCCATTGTAAAAGAGATTTGATTTCAAACGCAACTTTGCGCTAGCTAATGGATCAAACTAAACTTGCGCTTGAAATCAAACAGCACTTGTATCTAATGGATTTGTATTTAAATACAAAGTTGCGTTTACTTTGTCAGAGTTGTGTTTAATCGCAACATTTTATGTCTACTTGGGGGGTGCTGCATAAAGAGTTGCTATTAATGGCAAATCAGAAAATGCGCGTTAATGCACAAATCCGATTGGTTCAGATGCACATATTTGCTAACTTGCAATCAATTGCAACTTTGCGATTAATCGCAACTCTTTATGCAACACCCCCCAGGATTATTTATCCTGTTAGTTTTTCATCTTTGTCATGGCAAACTTCCAGTCTATCCTACTCTACCTTCTCGTTTTCTCCAACCTATCATTACCATGTTGGTAAATAAATTGGACCCCCCCCTCGACATTTTTCGCGATAATTTTTTAACGCGAAAACATCTTGCGCTGAAATTTCATGACTTTTTTCTTTTGGGTCTTGCGCATCTTTTGAAATAAAAATTTTCAAAAATCAGACCTACCGTTATGAAGTCACGTGACCTTTTGTCTATGCATGTCAGCCCGAAAATCGCTAAATTTTGTGATTTGTGTACAAAACATATGGAAATATCAGTTTTCATAAAAAGAGATATTCATTGGTTATTTGGTCTTCTTTACATTTAAGGTGTTTGTTTTGGGGTTCAAAGTAGTTGATTTATCGTTAGAAATAAAATAAACAACAAAAACAATAAAATACATAAGCTAAAAAAACAGGGAAATACTAAGAAATTATAAAAACAATAGAAAACATAAGGAAGAACCTGGCTCTTCCAAATTTGTTTGTTCTCATATTATTCCAAATGGAATATGAAGAATATATGATTTATGGGTAAAAATATTAATTTTATGACCTTATTTGCATAACTTACCATAATTATGCAAATTACTGCATTTTTCAAAAAATTTTAATTACCATAGTATTCTATACACTTCACTAAACATGCATGCAAATTTTCACGGCGAACGGGCCGCTTCGCGGCCGAGAACTTGAGGGGGGGCCAAATTAGCCTCCCCCCCCCCCCCCCCGGGCTATGCATTTTCAAAATAGCCCGGGCTATATAGGGTTAATATAAACGCCAGTAATGTTTGATATCACTCTCGGTCAATCTTTTCCCATCAGACATCTGTGGTGTTCTCTCTTCGGGTCAAGGTTCAATCTTAAACTGGACATTCATTTATCCGTCCATCCTTTTCTCTCCACATTTTCCTTATCATAAATGTATGTATGAATATCATCTCTCTCCGTCTATTTCCTTTCCACGGTCAAAGCTTATAAATCTCCTGTTATAACTTGATATCGCTCTGGGTTCATTTTTTTCCATCACCGTTAACTGCTGTGTTTTCTTCTTCAGTCAATCTCCCACCTTTGGCTGGACATTCATTTATCTGCCTATCCTTCTCTCTCTACATTTTCCTTATAATATGTTTGATTATCATTTTCTCCTTCCTACCTTTCCCATGTTCATATATTATAAACCTCTCGTAATAACTTGATATCGCTCTCGGTCAATCCTTTTCCATCACAGTTAACTGCTGCGTTTTCTTCTTCAATCAATTTTCCATCTCTGGCTTGACATTGATTGACCTGTCCATCCATTTTATCCACATTTCCCTCCTTCATTTTTAAGTGATCCTCATCACCATCTTCCTCTTTCCTTTCATTCTGTCCTTCGTTGTTATCATCCTCTCCCTTCTTATCATCCCCATCTTGGTTCATATCATCTACGTCCTTCATTTCATCTCCACGGTCATTCCGATCATCAGCCACTCCAGAGTCTACGGCAATGCCGCCATTTTGTCCTTCATTCATCCATTTTTCGAGCTTCGCCACCAAATTGCTCAGAGTCTGCTTTTCGGCTTTGCTGAGGAAGTCAAGCGACAGCCCAAACCTTCCCGCTCGCGAGAGGTTCGTCAAGATGTCTGCAACCTTCCCACAATCCTCGGCTACTGCCCCGCCGTCCAGGACGGTGATGATCTCCCCAAGGAGTCCAAAGCTGATTTCTGCATGGAAAATCTTGGCGAGGTTTTCTCCTCCGAGGTCGACGAGGTAGGAGTAGCGCTCCGCCGACGATTTCTTCTGCCTCTGCCACTGCTTGGTGAACTCATGGCCGTTCTTGGGAACAGCTATTCCCTGTATTAAGGAAACAAATAATGGAATGGTTCTATACCTGTGATATCGTTACAATGTTACAACTTACAATCTTTGTTCACTGATTAACTCATTAACACACTGAAGATTCTCAGTCTTGGATCAATAAGAATGAGTGTTTATTATACAGCAGAATAAAATTGTCTATAATGCAATACAAAAATTACACAATATTTCTTTTCTCGCAGACGTTTGGTGCGTATGGAACCATGAGGCCCCGTCAGTGGCGTACCCAGGATTTCTTTCAAGGGGGGGGGGGGGGGGGGGGGGGGGGTCCAGAGAAAAATTTCAAAGTCGAGACCAAGAACTTTCAAAATTTTCGAGGCCGAGACCAGGATTTTTCAAAATTGTCAAGGCCGAAACCAGAATTCTTCACAATTTTCGAGGCCAAGTCCAGGATCCTTCAACATTTTCGAGGCAGAGACCATTGGTAATGATGGTCTCGAGACCAGCTACAAGTTGTAAAGGGGGGGTGTTCAAACCCCCCAAAACAGTCATTTTTTGGTCAAAGGGAGGGGTTTGAACCCCCCAAACCCCCCCCCCCCCCCCTGGGTACGCCTATCGGCCCGTTGGTTCTGTAAGTGTTGGTGATCAATTGTATTATTTATGAAATACAGAACCGATAGTAATATCGCTAGAGATATTCGTTTGTCTCGCAATGTATGGTCAACAAGGGATCTAAAAGATCACAACGTTTCGTGCGCCGCTGCAACACTTCGTCAGGTGATAGAATCTAATGTAAGCAAGCGTGTTTTATACTCTACGGGCGGCTCCAACGCGTAGAGTATAAAACACGCTTGCTTACATTAGATTCTATCACCTGACGAAGTGTTGCAGCGGCGCACGAAACGTCGTGATCTTTTAGATCCCTTGTTGACCATACATTGCGAGACAAACGAATATCACTAGCGATATTATTTTCGATACTATATCCGCAATGAGTAATATATTTAGCAAATACAGAACCCTTTGCAAAATGTAGGACATCTATTAATATCAAACAATGGTACAAAATCATATAAGCCTGTGTTGCTCTTTGTGTGGTGGTCCCCTTTAACCCAGTAGGCAGAGTTCTCAATACATGTACAGCACTATAAAATTACCTTCGTTACTGCGGGTTGGCCAGCGCTGTCTGGATTGGAATGAGATGACGAAGATGAGGAGGATGAGTTTGTCGATGAGAAAGGGTTCCATGGTTGAAGTCGCTTGCTCATCTGTCCGATCTTATCCTTCTTGTCCAGCGGCTTGATGTGGGCTGCAGCTACCATGTCCCTGATTTTGTTATGAGAACAAATAATGACAAGTTGTTCTAAAATTCAGGTTTTCCACATGTCAAGTAAGTCTAAATATATAGCTCAAAAGTCCATGTATTGTAAAACAAAAACATGATCCATGTCCCTGATTAAAAACAATGATGAGAATAGAAGACTCGAAAGGTAGTTTTGTTTTGTAAATCAGACAAACGATGCCATCTTGCAAAAGCATTGCGCACAGTGCAAAATGCCTACTGGCAGCAGTGATACGTGGTGCGCACAATCTAGCTTATTTACAATGTGTGGACAGTTTCAGACAGGTTCTACGATCCCCCAAGCATTCTTTATTTGATGACAAGTTGTTGTTATGAAATTCATGTTTTTAACTAGTCAAGTTACTCTAGATTACAATATATTAGCTTTGATAGAAATCCATGCATTGGAAAAACATGACCATGAATTTTAAAGGAAAGTGAAAAGTGAAACAATACAGGGAGGTAAATCAGATGCACAGTGTCATCTCGCAAAAGCATCGCGCACAGTGAGGGAAAAAAAAGGCACACAGAGAAAGATATGGGAAGATAAAATCACTGAATGGACAGGTTTGAAGATGGACTGGAGAAGGTGGACTGTAGTAAATAAGTTAGTGACACCAGCCTTAAACTTAAGAATATTTCCAGCTAAAATGATACAATGAAATTCAGAGGGCTACGATTACGTACCTAAACTGGTCGTACGACTCCACACGTTGGTCCATGGCCCGTAGCTTGGCATCATTTTCTCTCCAGTACGATGCGTCCGCGTCAACGGCAGCAAACAGCTCCTTCTCAAGCTTGCCAAAGTCTATTCTGTCCTCTTTAGGGTCTGCCATAATTTCACCTCTGAAAATTGATTAATGAAATGGGAATACAAAAACCCATCAAGGACGGAGTCCCACATATTTGTGGGTTGGTAGTCCTACACTTCACCAAGAAGATACAAAGTTATATGAAGTATACACGGAGAGAGCATAAATTCCTCTATTTTTAGAGCCCTATTTTGTTCCTCTACCTGCTTTAGTTATTTTTTAATTTATTTTTTTAATGATTTTTGTTATATTGTATAGATCGCTATAATTTAGGAAAATCCTTAAATTGGCAAAACATTGTGATATTTAAAAAAAAAACAGATTTGGCCATTCAAATTGGCAACTTTGCAGCAAAGTCACTTCATATTTGTCTTAAATTGTAATTACTAAATATTTTCCACCTATTTTTATGTCAAAAAAAAAATTAGGAGTTGCCAATTTGTAGAGGGAAATAATGATCAATTTTGCCTTAAAATAGCTCTCGTCCGTGATGGGTTAAGTAAAGAAATGCTTTATTTTGGTCTTTTGGGGCAAATCATCGAGTCATTTTTGTCTAAACTGAACTGACTCAATTAAAGTTTTAAACCTCCAATGTCATGACAGCAAAGTTGCAAACTGCTTCTTTTCAAGTTTTGGTTCAGATGCGCAAACAATTCTGAAATAGCAGCACTTGTTTAGCATTAGTGACCTACACATCGGCACCCAAACATATTTCCGACAGTTTGAGAATTAAAAAATCATCAAAATTTCATAAAACATACTCACACATCAAGAAAATAATGCAGATTCCGATGCGGTTATCAGATTTGCAATTTATATTTCATATTTGATGACATAAACGGTACCCCGGGGTACCAGACGAAAATCCGCCATTTTGTTTAATTATTTATTTAATTTTTAGGGCTGTATTGTTGGTATAGCGTGCATACAATCGCGCGCTGTACTGCATGCACAAAGCAATAGCTGCGGTACGGTTGGACGCAAGATGGCACTACACAACGCATACCCCGGGGTACTGCATGTGTCATCATTTTGAGATATCGTTTTCAAACTGGCGCGTTTTTTTTCGCTGCACGAGATAGCGGTGTTCATTGAAACCAGCACACCTCTTCTCCCATTGACAATGCACGCAACTCCCAATTTCTAGGACTAGAGTAAATGCCAACGATGTTGGCATCATTTCACAAATTTACTCGTAGCGGAAGATCTACGCATCATTTCTCCTCAAACCTTCGGCCTGTGCTGTTTCTAACTCTAAGTTTAGCGCGCACTATCAGATGCGCAATTTTTCACAACACGCGCAAAACCAATTTTTACGCTGGTTTCAAAAAGCAGTGCGGATGTGTAAATGTTTTGTAGTTCACAACTGCCGATATGTACGCTGGTTATAATATAATATTGGATTACGTGCATGCATAAGTCGCAAAGTATTAACGAATGCTTAAAGTTAAATTAAATGAATGCACGCAAAAGGGACAATAAATTAATGCCTTATTAGTTATTATTATTTAGTTACAGCCTGCCACTTTACAGCCTGCCACTGCACTGTACACCCATCCCACATCTACAAAGTATATGGTCCACTAAAGCGGTGGTCACAACCCGCCGTACTTGCAAGTGCGTGCCCCGTGCGTGCTGTCTACTTGCAAAAACGTGGGCAAAATTTGGGTATCCGTACGTGGTGAGTACCGACTCAGTACCGACTCAGTACGGATTTGGGAGCACGCAGACACGACGTAGCACTTTTAGTGCACGAGGAACTTTCGCTGCGTTCGCTGCGTTTTCGCTGCGTTCTACAGCCAATGAGCGCACGTGCGTGCTGCGCACGTGATAAGTGCGTGGTCCGTGCTTACTCACGTGGACCGTACCGAGTAAGCACGTGCTCCGCACTTACAACGCACGTTGTGCGCACTGATTTCTGCAGTATAATATGAGCAGAAAAGGTTGTTCGCACTTGCACGCACTTAGTGAGTAAGGACACCGTACGTGAGCAGCACGTGTAAGTACGGCCTCCGTACGATAACGTGGCAACCGCACGGAGACCGTACGTTGTAAGCACGTTGTAAGCACGTTGTAAGCACGTACAACGCACTTACCACGTGCGCAACGTACGATGCACGCAACCGCTTACGGCCAGGCGTGGCGTGCGGGCCACGTACTTACACCGTGCGTGTGACGTGCGTTGCCGGTACTCCCTCCCTCCCTACGTTTTAAGAAAAACGTGGCGGCCGTGGCCTCCCCAAAAACCGTACGGACTAAAAACACGCACGGTGGGTTGTGACCAGGGCTTTAGGTGGACCATTTACACGCAATATATGGTAATACACGGGAGATTACCATACTGCCTATTCATACACTGTACCGTTCACCAGTTGAACGTTGTGTGTTAGGATGCATCGGTAATGAAAACAGACGGGAAATTATTGTTTTTTTTCTACATTTTGCAATCTTCAAAACAACAAAGTCGGTAATTATTATCAAAGTATATGACTTAGGGATCACATAAACAAAAGTTTTTTTGCATTTGCTGGTAAATTTAGGGAGAAATCGGCCGACAAAAATTGTTTATTTTTTTGATAGTGCAGCAGGCGGAAGAGGTTGATCTCCACACAATGCTACTGTAATGTACCTATGCACCCATCCCTCTATTTATGATCACTAATCTAAAAGGCTGAAGCCAAGGCAAGGCCAAGGGCGATTCTAGATTTTAATAATAATTTCTTAAATTTTGACAAATATATTACAAGAAACTCTCGAGGGATCACAAAACAGTTCATTTCATTGATAAGAACAAATCTCGTTGAGCAACTGATTTAAGCTGCCCGGCCGCGGTGCATTTTAAGCTGGATGTCATGCCACGCGAACGGCGAAACATCGGCTTGCGCTTGTTCACCAACGCCCGAGCTGCGGCTACACTGCAGGGTGACGCCCGTCGGCCTATGGTCCACGCACTGGCAGCGCGGCGCTTCAGCTTCTTTGCCCGTTTCTGCCTATTTTATGAAAATCCTTGCACCCCATGCAGTATTATCATGCTGATTTTTATGTCATATTCTTAATTTAAGGCATTATCGACAATACTATAAAAATGCGTAACTCTCTTACCTCTCTCGGCTTGCCAAATTGGGACCAAGCTCAAATTGTTGACAGGTAGCAACCACATCAATTCAACCAACCGAAATGGTATGGTGTCTTCAAAAAGTACAATCAAAATAAATTTTGCACGTAGAGGGCAATTCCACGCCAAAGTGGACATTTGACCAAAAATGTTACAAGCATTTTTATGATACAAATTTGGTATCAAATCAAAGTTTAAATTCTATTTATTTTGAATTCAATGAGAAAATTTTAGTTTTACATAATTTTAGTTGTTTTTTTATAATAACTTTATAACCATAATTGAACCCCACAAATTTGACATTTTTGTGAAAAATTGTTTTGATCCTGTGTTTGTTTTATATTTCCCCAGTTAAGCCTAAAAAACATTATTCTGACTCCTGAGATATGACCATTTTGTAAAATAGTAAATTTGTATGATTAATTTGATTTGTTATGCTTCAATGACTTCTTATTTTCAGCCTATGAAAATGTCCTTCCGTTACCGAAAAATCAATATTTTTAATTTTGTGGCTCACATACTTGTTAGAGAGCAGACCAATCTTCAGTGCAAAGCAAGTTCAAGTAGGCCTTCCCATTGCTAACAATTGTATTACTCATTGTTTCTTCGTTAATTAATAAATAACAAAAGAAAATGTCCTTCCGTTACCATACAATGGTAACAGATGGACAAGGTACCTCATATTACATATTATGACAAAATTTATGTTAAAAAATTGGTCTCTCATATATGAAAACCCCAAATAATGAGACAATACCTGCAATGGCCAGCTATCAGTGGCGTAGCGTGGTCAGACTAGTAATTTTCTGTGTTTCAACCAATCAGATTTGTGCATTTAGAACATTTGATCTGGCTCACAATTGATTTTATCTCTTTCTGCAACAGGGCCCTTGTACCATGATGCCATTTGTCTGGATTTCTATTGTATGGGGATTAGTAGGTCTATTTAACTGTGGTGAGCCAGGGTGTGAATAGGCTCTGATCATGACTTTGAATAGGTCTTTTTTTTACACAATACACCCCTATAGAATTCTTGGACATGGGTGTAGGTCTAAAATAATTAAATTTTACATGAAATTTGCAAACTAAAAACAAGGCTGTAGAAAAAGCAAGAAATAACATATCTCCAATTCTTTCATATATTATAGAAATTATATCAAGCCAAAATTTAAGCAAAAAAAATTCTCAAAATTATTTGATCCACGAGGTAAAACGGAAGGTCAAAATCTAAGGTCAAAGGTTATTGTATCCAAACTCGCTCATGCATGAACACAAATGGCATAAATGGATTGCACATAACATCCCCAGTCCAATGACACCTTTACAAAATAAATTGACCCAACGGTTAATGGACAATGGCCATTTGAAAAATGGTGCCCACGCCCATTTCTTACAAAACTCCCCCATAAGAATCGACCATAGCGCCAAAACCATTGGGCGGATTGGGCTAAAACTTAAATATTTGCGCTTTTAAAGGTTGAAATATCATACATACCAAATATTAGCAAATTTGAAGGGGGCTGCGATGAAATTTTTCTATTTTTTTAAAGGTGATTTGACATGGAATGACCCTACTGTGTCATATCATACATTATAGTCCATTATGTCCTTCCGTTACCGAACATTGGTCCGCTTTGTGTGAAATAACTCAAATATCTGCGGACAAATTTTAATCAAAGAACAAGTAAATTCTTCTTAACCGTTCAGAGAATGAAATGTGTACCCTTAAAATATTTTGTATTATTTAATATCACAGATTTTTAGTTAAAACTGATTTGATAACAAAACCTTGTCCATTTTAGTGTCCTTCCTTTACCGACCTCATTTGTATGCATATTAAATAATGTGCGGAGATTTAAAAAAAAATAAAAAAATTATGGGACCTTAAAACTGTATGTTTTGGAAGTATTGTTATCAAAATAGACGGTTCTAACTTCTAACAACACAAGTATTTAAAAATGTCTTTCTTAAAGTTTACAATTTGTGTCTGAGTGTCCTTCCGTTACCATGGATTGACCATGAATAAGAGCCATTGGAGCATGAAATATAGTAAGAAAAAATATAAATGTAAATGCTTGTGATGTCCATATGCTATCTATGATACAAACTCATTTTAGACCACAAAAGAGATGTTTCCTTCTCATAAATAGTCTTTAAATTTCAAAATTAATTTTATTGTACAATTCCAATAGACTTTTCAGAGGTCCTTCCGTTACCGTCCTTCCGTTACCGAACACTGGAGTAATTAATTTCTCATAATTAATATACCAACGTAGATATTTTTCTTAAAAGGTGGTGTTATACTCTGTGAACATAAGGAAATTGACTAGTAGCCAACTTAACATGATAAACCTCGTAACTTCACAGAGATTGGGTCATAACTAAAAAACTTGAAAATCCATGTCCATTTTGCCGTCCTTCCGTTACCGGCCTCATTAGTGTCCATATCTAATTTACATAATGCGGTCAAAATTTTAGAAATAGTGGAAATCAAAGGTGTCCCAACAAGGATCAAAGACATGCCATTTAGAATTAAAAAATCAAAAGCAGGATCCTGGAATTATTTGATTGAAGTTCCAAAATTGTGTCTGAATGTCCTTCCGTTACCGTGGAATTGCCCATGAGCTAGCTAGAGCTAGATGATCTGTGGAGTCAACATTTGCAAAACTTGCAACCAATGAAGGAGCTGAGTCAGTGGCATAAGGGCGCTAGGGTGCCCCACATTAATTTGACAAAAAGAATTTAAAATGTAAGGGGAAAATGTGTGAAAAAATCAAGAAATACATAAGTTGTGCAATTGTGCTTCAGGGGGCACCTGCCCATCCCATCCCAGCTACCCTTACAAAAAAGTACCATGGTAAAACCATGGTTTTCATGGTAGTACCATGGTAATACAATGGAATCCATGGTAATACCATGGTATTACCGCGGTAGTACCATGGTTATACTATACCATACCATAGTATCCACTGTGATACCGTGGTACCCATAGTTTAACCATGGTATTACCATGGTATAACCACGGTATACCATGGTACAGAACCTGGGCCAATATACCGTGTCACCATGGTATTGTACCGTGCCATGGTTTTACCATGGTATACCGCAGTACTATACCATGGTAATTTTTTACAAGGGTAGCCCCACGGAGCTATGGCATAACATGGGCATTACTTGCTCACGCACTAAGACTCTTGACTAGCAGGGATGGGCATTACTTGAGGGCATGTTACATACTGGGGGCGGGAGCACTCTTTACATTTGTTTCAATGGTTTGTTATATGGGGGTGGCATGTGTGCCCCCAATACACACATGCCCCTCCCCCCCCCCCCCCCCACATTTTCTTTGTAACTAAGCCATTGCTTTGTTATATTTCATCTGTCCGCAACACCTCCTCCACATCATCACCACCACCACCACCACCACCACCACCACCACCACCACCACCACCACCACCACCACCACCACCACCACCACCACCACCACCACCACCACCACCACCACCACCACCACCACCACCACCACCACCACCACCACCACCACCATCATCATCATCATCATCATCATCATCACAATCATCATCATCATTACCACAATCTCATCATAATTATCACAATCATCATCATCATCATCATCATCATCATCATCACCACCACAATCTCATCATAATTATCACCATCATCATCATCATCACCATCACCACAATCTCATCATAATTATCTCCACCACCACCACTTTTCCTTCACCAGGGCCCCGTTGCAGAAAGAGATACAATCGATTGTGTAAGTTGCAATTAATCGTAAGTCAGATCACGTGTTCTAGATGCGCAAATCTGATTGGTTGAAACGCATACATTTTCTGACTTACGATCAATCGTAACTTACAATCGATTGTATCTCTTTCTGCAACGGGGCCCTGGTGAGATATAAACTTGGAAAAGCAGGCAGTTCTTTATGTCATGTTATCACTTTGTTTATTTTTATCTCTCAAGATAGTGAGTTGATCTCACACTTACACATTTAAATGCAACATTGTAACGTTTCGTGACATTGCTGAAAATTAACATCCTAATTACAGAATAAACATTAATTTTAAACAGGTTGGTATGTCTGTTCCAGATAATACTAGTGTCATATATCATTACATGATTTTATTGAGCACATTTCAGTATCGTTGGTTAATTATGAAATGCTTTCAGAACACGGATTATTCTTTAGAATTTTTATTCAATGAAATGTTAACGTTTACTAGTGGGCAACAACGATGGGCAGGATCAAAAAGAAAACATTCATGATCAATACAAATATCTTTAATCTGAAATCATATCAACAATTTTTTGGTATATTTGTGACAACAAAATCCAAATCTAGAGAAATAAAGGTGACTTCACTGAATATTAACTTGTATTCCATCCAATAAATTGTTATCTGTAATTGAAGGTATTCCATTTGTAATTTGGATTTTTCTATATTGTTAAAATACATATATGTTGAAATGGTGGATGGAGGCCTAATCAAGGAGAAAAATGTTAATGTGACTTTATTTTTCAAAACGTAACATAACTCTAAATAACTCATCGTTTTTTAAAAGAATTCTAAACTTTATCTTTCTATCTATGAAATTGATATAAGAACGTTGCCAAACATACAGAACACTTTATTTCCTAAAAGATTTTGATGGAGGAACTGAGCCGTTTCTTTATCAAAATGTCACTTTTTCTCAAATTGACCATATCATGTCCATGTATCATGTAATCTACTGATAAAAATTACTAAAACAAACCATAAAGTTAATTTACCGTTGATGATGCGATATAAGAAAAAAAGAAGATGATGTAATTGCACAAAATGTGTAAATGCAGTTATATACTCTTGCATTTATTGAAAACCCATACACGGTTTCATTATCAGTTACTAGCCATACCACCCAGAATTATGTAAGCGGCACACGTGAACAGTACAACATGTATGCACTTGGTTATTGGTAGTACACAAAACTAACAAGAATACTGAACTTCATGATAAATTTGACGCCCTATTTCCTCTTCTAACAGTAGGTAAAAATCACAAGATGTACATTACATGTAGTGACATTTCAAAAGAATAATGTTTTGAAAGCTTTCTTAATGAATTAGAGACTTTTCTTGTAATAATACCTGTAATAAATGTTCTACATGTATCAAACGAACAACTTAAACAAACCTGTCTCGTCTATAATCTACAATAAGTTTTAGAATGTTTACACTAAAAATAATTATCTTCATTTAAGATCCTTCTACATCTACATGTAAATGCTTTAAAGTAGTAAATAAAACAAAATATATTTATTCAAAACTAAATATCTGAACCTCATAGGAACTCATTCTGCATTGTCATGCTATATTTCAGATAAAAATACCTAAGAGTTAATCGGTAAGCTATAGTCTGCTTACTCCCTGCATTATACATAATGGCCTTTAAAAAGAAAACATAATTGACCCAAGAAGACGAAACATAGTGAAATTAAAGTTCATATACCACACAAAACCTTTCAAATATCAAATGTATGTAGTTCTACTACACAAAGAACAATAGTGATATAGTATGTCATTAAAACAGTATAACTGCCACCTCATTTATTTAACTCTAAGAAAAAATATATTTTTATAAGCTCTCAATATTTCTTGTAATATTGGCCCTTGACACCTTAAAAATGAACATTCTATCATACATGATCAAATTCTTTTTATTCATATCATAGGAAATGAAAGTCGAGAATTATAAAATGTCTCTAAAAGGGAACAAAATTTGTTATAACCAAATCAAAAACTGTCACCTTATTTATTCAACTCTTCTACTAAGAAACAATATATAAGGCAGCTCTCAATATTTCTTGTTATATTGGCCTTTGACACCATAAAAATGAAAATTATATTGTACATGATCAATTTCTTTCTATTCATATCATAGAAAATTATGGTAGAGAAGAATTATTAAATGCCTCTAAAACGAGAAAAAAAAAGAAGAAAAAAAGAAGAAAGAATGGATCAAGTTTATAAACAAATCAATGTCTCATCAAAAAATCAATCACAAATTTAATAATTCCGCAAACATGTCACAAATTGAGAATGCTTTTTAAGCTAAAGATGTAGATGAATTTATATAACACTGTGTATTTTTATACAAAGATATTATTTAAACAGATGCACCGAATAAGTACATTTTGTGAATATAAGACAAGTACCTCGCTATCATATGTTTTTCGTGTAAACTATATTGGTTGTAGCATATTATCTTAACCTTCCAAAAGATAAAAACAAAACAAAAGATATGGGGACTGAAGGACATGTCAACAGGGTCATATCATGAACATCTGTTTAACTTGATAACATTGATAACAAATGTAACAAATTGCACAATGTTTTCTTCATGCTGACTAAATGTATCCCACTGCAGTGTTATGCATTTTCCGCTTGGCAATTCATGTGATACAAATGCACCCTGAAATGATGGCAACATTTAAAAAATGCAGTGTGAAATACATGCATGCACTGCCTGCCTTCGAAGATTGTCAAAACTGGCAAATTTGAATTCACCATTATGCGAATCTGTTAAAAAAAGTAATGAACATAATAATTTCATCCCTTTTCTGAGTTCCCTTACATTATTCTCAAAAGAAAATGAGTACAATAGTACATTTTCTGTGCAAAATTTTCTTCTGTCCCTGATTTACAGTTAAATGCATTGTATTAAACCTAATTTATATAGAACATATTGCAACTATTACAAAAATACATTTTCAGCATTAATCCACTCAATCAAAGTAACCTTACTTATTTAAAATAGGAATATTCTACTAAAAAAACAATCATTAGAAAAATGAAAGAGATGATCTTTTTTTTGTCCATTCAGTAGACGCGAAATAAAATCTACTTGGAATGTGTTTTCATTTCCAGGTTCACTTCCAGTACGGCTACATTTGTAAAAGATACAAACTTGATGGTACTTGTTACCATAACAACGTTCACAATCACAAAATTTGAAACTTCTACATGATACATAACCCAACACCATATTCTTCAATTATTAACCATCTTTTTTTCCATTTAACTATTTATCACCTTTCGTTCCTTTATTTCTTTGTAACTACATGTAAGCATGTTACACTTCCCAAAGACTTGAGGGTTCTTCATTAGAGTTGTATTTGCACTTGATGATGTTGACCTTTAAGCCAGCCATACACACCCAACCATTCTTTTCTTGCGAGGATTGTTTACCTCAAGGCTTGACTGATGCCCTCTCCGTACCACACCATGAAAAAGCCATCAAGTTATTACATTTTGTTATGTGCTGGGTACTACATTTGCATTTGCCCGATTGTCCAGGGTAAGTAAAAGTCAGATTCCAGCTGGTACCTTACTTACTTTACTTGCCCGTCTGGTCAATTTATTTTGAACGTTTTAATTTTATTTGGGGCAACTAAAAGCAGATTTATACCCTCCTTGATGATTTTTAAATCCTTTTAGTCTTGCATTATCTGATAATTCAGGTTTATACCCACTAAAATTTGATGATTCGCCATTTACTTGCCCGAGTATGCTACTTTAAAAGGTAATTTTGTGTATCCTTTTGGTCTTGCATTATCTAATAACTCAATGGTCATTTCATAACCTTCACACTGGAAGGCTATATACCCACTCAAATTTGATGAATCTCCATTTTACTTGCCAGATCATTCTACAGGGGTTTTCCCTCTTTTATATTTGCATTATCTAATAACTTGATGGTCTTTTCATAAACTTGGTACCGGGTGGGCTAGCTCGAGAGTCGAACCGTTTAGTTCTTCCTTGGTTGCTGCACAATTTGAACGGGCCTGCTGTGGTTGTTCTTCTGATGCGTGGGCTGCGGTTTCTCATGGAACTGCTTCATGGCTTCGGGAGGGAAATCCTTGTTGCCGTGCGAGAGCGCTCCAGATATCAGAACCTTTACTTCGTTGGGTGGACTGCAAAACGAGGAAATATTCAACCAAGTTTTAATTAAAGGAAATGTTTTTTAATTCTTTGCTGCTAAAATTTTGTTTGAAGGTAAGTTTCAAAAGAATATTAGAATCTATAATTCGTTCGGTGGACAGCAAAACAAGGAAAAATTGGACCAAGTTTAACAGAATTAAAGAAACTGTTAAATACTTTGTTGCTGTTATAAAGAAAAAGATTACATTTTCAAGAGAATCAGAATCTGTATCGTTTGGTGGACTGCAAAACAAGGACAAATTAGTACAAGTTTAACAAAATGAAGAAACTGTTTAGTTCTATGATGATGATGATGATGTTGACGATGATGATGATGATGATTATGTTGGTAATGGTGATGGTAATGATGACGATGATGATGAAGATGATGATGATTATGATGATGATTATGAGGATGATGATGATGGTGATTCATTATCATTATATTTATTATACCTTTTAGCCACAGGCTCCGGAAACTCTTCATCCTCCACCTCTGGTTCCTTGTTCGGTTTCTCAACCTGAATCTTGCCTGGGATGCGCACTCCACCAACTTTCACTGCAAATAGTGTAAAGAACAAGAGTGAACAAAATGTTATATATACAGTCAAACCCGTCGATACTGATTATGGACCACCTATGGGAAACAACAAAAGTGGCCACTGTAGACATGTGACCTTTAGCTTTATAGACATTTTTGAGAAAATTAGAGCACTGCTAAACATGTCTATAGGAAGTGACCACCCATGGGAAACAATAAGGGGTCCACTTGCACTCGCAACTGATTCAGATGTACATACATCGGCCAATGTGCGTTACCTAGCCAAAGAAAACGTTAGGAAGACACATTTTCATACATTTTTGGTAGTGCTGTAACCGATCATCGGATCGGCATGCCGATCACGATCCGATCATCCATGATCGGACCGTTTTTGCCGATTTCCGATCATGCAGAAAAAATCGGAAGATCGGATCGGCAAAACAAAAAAAAACAAAAAAAAAAAATCCGTTTTTTTACTTTGGAAAATGATCCCCCAAAACATATTTTGGGAATATAAATGAATACCAAAGCAGAATAAGCCCAAGGTAATCTTGTATGGGTATGCTTTCATTTAAAACTGATTACCTCTCCTTTTACAAAATTACTCGCGCCGGTTCTGAGCTTAGTCCCATGCGTTTCTGAAAGGTTACGCCAAATTAATCACATGGGACTAAGCTCAGAATCGGCGTGAGTAATTTTGTAAAAGAAGAGGTAATCAGTTTGAAATGAAAGCATACCCGTACAAGATTACCTCGGGCTTATTAATATGGATATATGTTGCTTTGGTATTCATTTATATTCCCAAAATGTGTTTTTTGGGGATCATTTTCCAAAGAATTAAGAAAAAAAAAAATTTTTATTTTTATTTATTTATTTATTTATTTATTTATTTATTTATTTTTTTTTAGCCGATCATCCGATCCCGATCATCGATCCGATTTCGAAGATCGATAAAATTTTGCCGATCCGATCAAACGATCCGATCATCAAGGTCAGTTACAGCACTAATTTTTGGACATTATCATTGAACATGTCATTCCTAACGCTGTATGGCAAAGCTATACATTTGCATAGGGACTATTTCGGTCCGACAGAAAACATGAACAAAATCGTACCAGAATGTATTTTGTACACGACTCGGAATAATAGATCATCTTCATAATCCAGGGTCGATTTAGTTCGGATGGACAAAATATTTGGAATTATTAACCATAGCAGACATCTGAGCAGGGCAATTTTAAAACCATATTGCCCTCCAAGTTAAGTAGGCCAACAAAACTAGGGGTGAAAACAAATCATATTGCCCGCTCAGAAAAGTCAATGGGATTTTGTGTGTAATTTGCCGGTCAATATGATCACACAGTAAACCAATGGACAAAATCTTATTGACCGCTCAGAAAAGTCAATGGGATTTTGTGTGTAATTTGCCGGTCAATAATATTTATCCGAGATGAAGGCGCGCTAAGCTAACAGCATGAGCGCGCAAATTCATACGCGCGTTTATCAATGATTTGCGCGTGTCAAATTATGACGTAACAATGTGTTACGCGCTAGCTAAATAATGATTCTTTACAAACTGGGATGAAGTCTAGATGTATGCATTTTGGTTAAAACTTGAAGTTTAAACATCGTTCAATAATTGTAAGAATTGTGCAATTTGTACCCTTTAAATTAATATATTGCATGTTCGCTCGAGATGTCTGATTAGTTAATAATTACAATATTGACTGGACTTTCGGGCTACACTACAAATATTGCCCTCACTAGATCCATATTGCCCTCGTCTTCGACTCGGGCAATATGAATCTAGTTCAGGCAATATTTGCCGTGTCTCCCTCAAGGCCAGTCAATATTCTTTAAATATCGGCACTTTTTTAGCCACAGCTGTGTGATATTTTGGAGTCCGAAATGGCCAATATAGTAGGTATTTGTACGTAGTAACACCGAGTGCGCTACCGCACACTCGCACTCGGCCATTTCAGACTCTATCGCACAGCTGTCGCTAAAAAAGTACCAATATTTCTGAATTTTTCGCCCATGGCCATGCGAACTAAAGGATTTAAATCTCTCAGAAATGTCAGTCACAGCTCAGTGGGAGCGTAAACAAATTGCTATGACTTTACAACCACCAGAAGTTTCAGAACCCAAGCGATAATGGATAAGAAAGATAAAACTAAAAGTCACACAATATGTAATGTGCATGTGTATAATCTATTTAATTTTATAACGCAAAACTTCACGAAAAATTAGGGCAAGAACTAGAACTCTTGAGTCTTGTCTTTTTAAGTTTTATTCAAGTTCTTGACGTTTTCACGTGATGCACACATTTGCCTCAGAAAGTTGATGTGATCGACAAATATCTAACTCTATTAGTCTATTAAAGAATCAAATGATTTCAATGTCTACTTTAAACTGTACCATCATGACCATGTACACATCTCATTATAATAATATTCAAAGTCAAACGTCAAACATCTAAATTTGGCAAAAGATGCATCATTCATGATCATTCATCATTTCAATTTTCATGTTGAATTTTGATGTACAAACTACAACTACAAGCAATTAATTTTCAACAGCTCCACAGCACAATCCATGTTCTCCACAAACATACTTCGGATAAACTCAAGTCAGCCATTTCATCCTTAAATTATGAACTAGTCTAGTCTCTAGTCCTAGACTTAGAGTCTCACATTTTCCACTCCCACTCTCGGGGTGCGACAACTTTTAGAGCGTTACATTAATTTTGTCGATGTTTTTAATTCAAGTGCATATGCGGGTTGTATGCGCTCATATTGATGCGCACGACACGTGGCATAATGACATGCTGTAACTTCTACAGGTGACTCGCGCATTTTTCGCCCACAATATCAAACGTCATCCCAAAATTGGAAACACAAAATCAACCACATTTCATAAAATTGTCAAACTTAGTGAGCTCTTCGTATTACCTGCAGGTGGGTGACCTGCTTTCAGATCTGCCTTTACGGGTGAAGACATTCTTATAGCTCTTTTTTCTGTAAACAGACAATTATTCAGGAAAAAAACAACTCTGTCCTTGAAGGCTTGACGAATACCTCAAAAGTATATCACGTTTGTCTGAAATCACAGCGGTCAAGTCGGCCAAAGACAGTTCGGTACATGTCGTTCTAATCTAGTTGTCCTGTCTTGTCTTGGAAATCGCCTCCAGATGGTGGCCTAAACTGGCTATTACAAACGTGCAGGCCTTCGTGCAATCAAGGCTATGCACTAGATGTCTAGATTTCTGTTTCTAGTTGGTTGACATCTCGACATCAGTAATAGTCATCATGAAGATCAGATTGTGCTACTGGAGCTGAATTATTCTTACTCATCATTAGCATCAAACTGTGCATAAACTGATGAAATATTTTGAACATTCAAGTTACCTATATAAAGACATGTAAAAACAGAATAACCACCTACTTCCTTTTGCTCTCTTCGTGGAAAATGTGTCTCACTAAGGCAAATTATGACTGAGGCTATAGCTATATCATGTAGATCAGGGCTAGCTGGTCGGCCTGAATTGGGAGCCGGGAGCACACTCTTTGTTTTTCTTTGCTATTTTTGTAAAGGATTTCCCTATGTGTTTTTATCGTTTTTTGTTAATTTATTGGGAAGCACGTGCACCCCCCCCCCCCCCCCCCCCCCCCCCCCCCCCCCAGTTGGAACTTTTAGTTTCGTGCGACAAAACACATTTTAGCACTACTTTCAAACTTACAACTGACATATCCATAATCCATAACAAAATCCGACTGGAATAATATAAGCATTTTTTAATTATATTGTCGAGTATGAAAACGAGAGGGAGATGCTGAAAAAAGAATTAAAACAAAATGTTTTAAGTATATACACGTACTACTACAACCATATAACATAAGTATTGTTATGAGGTTCATAAAGAGAACAAATACATTCAAAGTGTTGTAGAAGTTATGAATATAATAATGTGTATGTGTATGTTTTTAGTTTTTAGTTTTTTTTCTTCTCCCTTTTTTGCACACTAAACTGGTGACGGGTTAAACTTATTTTAGATTAAGCTCCAATGAAAGTGCTTACAGTATGTGTAAGATATTGTTTATAAATAGTTTTATTTTTCGGAGAAATTGTTCTGGTATACTATGCACCCCCCGCCTGCATTCTGTGTATATGAGTTGCCTAGGCCTTGTGCCGAGAAGCCTGTTAAACGTATACATAGCCGGGTTGGCAAGATTATACCATCAGAAAGCGGATTGTAGGTTGAGCGGATCAGTGCAATGGACAGAATTTTTTAAATTTTGAAATTGAGTTTTGAAAATTTAATTATGAAAAAAAAAGAGGTAATGTTTGGCGTAAAATATTCTTATTTGAATGCAACGACAATTTTTTATAATAACAACAACAACAATAACATATAAGTTGGGGCCCAAAACTGTATTCAATAATTTCAGGAAATGATTATAAATATTACACATTCTTACAAAATAAACCAAAATAGGTTTATTTTGTTGTGATCTCCGTCTGTATTGAATAACTGTGTTTTTTAAAAACCAAACATCACATTCACTTTTGGGGATTAGTAAACAAAATAATGGTTGAAACATCCTGATCCTGTTGCGGTTAGAGGCTGCTTAAAAAAAACTTTAAAAGACAGCCCTGTTGCTTATACGTTTGTATGTTTTTCTACCAGTGGCGTAGACAGGTAGTACACCTGGTTGGGGGGGGGGGGGGGGGGGAGGATGATTTGCCGTTCACGAGGATCATCTCGTATACATAATTACAGATACACACACACACGCACACTTTTTTTTTATGATTTTTTATTTCTCCAAATTATTAACATAACACTTACAATTGAATAACATTTTAAAAATACAGTTTGATCAGAACTGCACTACCACATTAAGTAGTGCTCTTAAGAAGACGCTCTTCCCAGAAGATCGACAACAAGCCTTCTTCTCCCTAGTCAGACCTCGCTTGGAATATTGTGCAACAGTCTGGAATCCATCTACTAAGAAGAGCATCTCAAAGATTGAAGCTGTACAGAGGCGAGCAGCAAGATTCGTTCTTCAACAATACCGCCATTCTGAGAGTGTGTCTGCTATGATTCAACAACTTCAATGGAGTACACTGGAAAGACGCAGACACATCTCCTGCCTTAGCCTCCTCTACAAAATTCAGAATGGCATGGTAGCAATTACACCTGACCAACTCCTCACACCAATGGCCCCAAGCATCACCAGACAATACCACCCAAATAAGCTCAAGCATATATACATACTCGAACTCAGCTTTACCAGAACTCCTACTTCCCACAAACTGTAACAGCATGGAATGCGCTCCCCAATAATATCTTGGCTTCTACATCACTAGGAGCCTTTGCGGGAGCAGTTGCCTCAATCGGCAATTAATGGGACACCTCACCGGTTCCCCTCGACTCTACGTCCTGACTGATGGACCCTGTCGAGTACCCAAGTAGAAGAAGTAGAAGTAAGTTGGCGATATGTCTTGGGGAAACTTGACCAAAGGCCGAGATGTAGAGTAACATGTGCGTAGTGTGCAAATCAAAACAAGTAAACAACATAATTGCAAGCGTACATGGTACGTATGTGTACCGCGTGCTAAAGCTGCTGTAAACGTGTCACGACATACGTACGGGCCGTGGCTCGATTTATCCGGATTTATCTAGGTGCCTTCTAACATTATACAGGGTGGCCCAGAAATAACGGAACGGAGTGCTTGCTATAAATGAAGACACATGATGCCCGTCATAGCAACTATGTTCAATGCAACACGTTCAATGCGTGCGCCATTGTTAGTACCCCTTCTTCTCTATACACAGCTGAACGCACACTCACAATGGCGCACGGTTGATCGTTACTCGATGCAGTATGGCGGGCATCATGAGTCTTATAGTATGGCAAGGGTACCCCGTTCCGTTATTTCTGGGCCACCCTGTATAACCACCACGTGCCTGCAAAAAACCATATCCCACTTGTGGAGTTTGTTTGCAGTATACAGAAAATAAGAAGAAGTGGAAACATCCACATGCAGTCATCCTTCTCTCTTATATTCTTTTTACTCATTTAGTAATTTAATGATGAAAAAAAGATGAAGAAAATGAGACAATAAAGAAGTGCACCGGGAGTAAAACCCCGGGGGGGGGGGGGGGGGGGGGTCTGTCCTCATAGAAAGGGGGGTATCATGCGTGTTAGTATGGTTATCGGTAATTTGATACCCTAAGCAAGTAATCAATTTTGTGTAAACCCCTAAGCAAGTATTTTTGATACCCTAAGCAAGTACTAGTAATCAATTTTTTGTAAACCTCTATAAGCAGGTTATAACTATATTATTTTGATACCCTAAGCAAGTAATCTTTTTTTTGTAAACCCCTATTAAAAGCAAGTTATAACTATTTTTGATACCCTAAGCAAGTAAGCTGAGTTTTTGAGACCCTAAACGAGTAATTCATCTTTTTGAGACCCTAAACGAGTAGCCTAATTCATCAGCCTAAAAAAGATACCCTTTTTCCTGATTTTGGGTGATTTTGAGACCCTAAACGAGATACTCGAGTATCTCGCCTGATCGTAAAAAACCACCCTAATTACTCGTTTTCTTGGTCACGCATGATACCCCCTTTCAATGACCAGACCCCCCCCCCCCCCCCCCCTCCCCCGGGAGTAAAACGGAGAATGGGGAGAGTGAGAGGCCACATTATTTTGATCCATCCACGATTCCACGGTATACTAGTCCCAAAATAATGGATGGAATAAAGCAATTAATGGGTCTATAAATATATTAATTATGTAATTTTATTGAAAATAAAAGACTCTTATATTCAGTTAATGGTAATTGAACAACATTATTCTGATTCATACTTCCATTCACACAGGAAAAGTGTTGCGTGTTGATATACATATATATCGTGCACCACCGCCATTCAGTCTTGAAACAATAATATGACAACACATTATCTTCATCTGATACGGTTAGTATTGGTTTAGCCGGATAAGCAAGGAAGCAACACGGAGTCAACACGGATGAGCTGCACAATAGAATTGTGGCCGGTCTCAACACGGAGCTCCCGGTGAAAATTAAGCAGGTTTAGTTTTCCCTGCTGCGCCCAAGGATGACGCCGGAGGCAACACGGAGGACGCCGGAGGCAATACGGAGCATCCCGGACCCAACTGGGAGTACCCCGGACCGTCAATCCGTGGTCATCCGTGTTGGCACCACATCGACCATGGGCCTAAAACCGCCTAAAAATGCTTCATCAATCATGTGTCTGCTACTGTATTTCATTGGCGCCAACTGTTGGTCGTGTTTGTTGCTAAGCCGAGTCCGTTGCCTCTTGGAACCAGGGCTGGTATCAATCATTGATATACACGATGGTATCAATTCAATACTGATCTCGTAGTTCAGTTTTGGTATAGAGGGCGCTTCAAGAAATATTTTTTTACAAAGTTTATTCGATGATTTAAGAAAAAATAAATAAAATAATAACCCTTTTAAAAAAAAAATCAAAAGAGATTTAAAATAGTTGTTGATGATCTCTCTATGTAATCATTATTTCAACAAAACATCACATGCACAATTTTGTATAAAAAATGGTTTAAGCTAATGCATTTTTAGAGAGCGCCAGCTCTTTTTGAAGGATAACATGCTTTTTACTTAGTCGTTTGTAGTTTTTTAAATTTTTAAAATTTGTTATACCTTTCGGGCATGATGGAGTTATAACTATTAGTTTGTAATGTTATGGTGCAGGTTTTGGTTACTAAAATTCAGTTTGACCCAAACTGTACTATCCCTTTAAAATCGTGTGTTAGCATTTTACTTCCCAATCAGTAAAACAAAATCTAAATGTAATATTTGAAGATAATTATTCCATCAACATTCTTGTAAGATTTTCAGTTGATGAACTGTAACGAATCCCAATTTTGGCTAAGTAAGCCAATTAATACTAAGTTACATGGGCGTAAATCTGTCATTGATACCCATTCAACAGGGGGGGGGGGGTGATCTATTCATTCATCCCCCCTACGCCCATGCTAAGTTAACTGCTTAAATATGTACTGAAGTATGGAATTGAATACCGACCCTGCTGCCCCCCTGGTGCCCCCTGTACAAAATGTATGGCTCCTAATTAATAGAGTGATTTATCTGTCTTTCAAGACGATGGACAGTATCATCGCTTTGAGATGTAGTGCAAGCAACGTTATTTTCACTTTTTGAAAAAAAAATAGTTTGAAACATAATGTTGTCAATAAAGTTTGTTGATAAACTTACCACAGGTATTCGCCTCTCTTGAGATTGCGTTTAAATGCAGTTTTCTAGCCCATAATTGTCATCTTTGGAAGGTGTTGCAAAATAATTAGCCTAAACACGTTGTCGATTGTAATTGTTGCTAAACTTAAAAGGTTTCTTTTTACAAACACAGGGCTTTGTCTATCTCGAGGCTGCGTTTAAATACAATAGTGAATTCTAGAATCAGAGTTTTGGAAGGTGTTGCTAGCTTATCTCTTCACTTGAAGAAGAAAAAAAAGCATGACAAATGTTGTTAATCGTGTTTGTTGCTACTACTTTAATGGCTTATCACCCTTGATGAAGGTGCGTTGAAATACAATTGACTAACCCCAAATCAACCTATACAAAACGTACGTGTTTCACGCTAATGATAATAATCAAAAAAATCAAACTGATTCATTAATTATATTTAAAGAAGTGTTGATTTCATAAATCCCGGCTTTGTTTAATGCCAGGCACAAACCTTCTCGGCGATTCCCAGAGAATGACGGGTGTGTGGACATCATTTTTGGGGTGCCCAAAAATATTGCCCACACACTTGACTAGCCTATTTAGGGGTAGGGGTATAAGGTCCCTGACCCGACTGTGGTTAACCCCACATGCATGGGCGTCGATTTGTGAAGAACCTACTTTTACCAAGGGAGATGACTTCAAATCCTGCAATTTGACATCCATGCTGTCAAGCAAACACCCCCCTCACAAAAAGGGTGGGTATGGGGGGGGGGGGGGGAGGGGTTCTCCACCACCCTTGCTGCCCGAATATGACATGCTAATTGTTACCTTGCCTAAATAATTTTCCAATTTATCGAGGCCAGGGTACAGCCCTAAGCTCCTCGCCTCGTTCATCCTTGGAGTGCGGCCTTGTGAGGAGGAATAGACCCCAACAGACAACAGCTACGCATCATCGTCATCTTCTCCCGCGTCTCCTCCCCGGGTTCCCTCCCTCCCTCCCTCCGTCTTTTATCGCGGAGATCGGTTGCAGGTGTTTCGCTAAACCTGGCGCATTAGCCGCGGAAATGCGAAAACTGCATAATAGATGACGCGAAATCGCGAACGTGTGTACATACATGTGAGTGTGTATGTTAATTGCCCGCCTATGAATGATCTAAGAGGCGATATAAGCTCTGTCAACTGGTAGATATACTAGAATTCTACCGGTAGTAGTTCTGCATCATCATTTTCATCCTTTTCACCGAGCTGCATCATCCAACATTCCATCAATCCATACAGGCCTGGGGCTAGGCTACCGATGTATTCTTGTCCGATTCTGGTCTTCAACTTGTGGATGGAACTCAGCAGGTGGATACTAGATGGGCGCGTTATTCTGAAGGCTAATTCTTTTGCCAATATTATGGATTTGCTGGATATTGTTTATAATTATCTCCCTCCCGTGATTCGTGAAGTGCTATTTGGTTTGACAGAATATATTGGCAGCAAGAAGTACATCTAGACTGACTGAAGGTGTATGAAGTTTTATTCATAATCGGCAACATCATCATATCACATTGCAAGACGCCTCTAAATTGACGTGCTGCCAGTACTTTACTACTTAGTTCTAGAGAAGAATTCGTTGAGAAGGTAAGGATTTATTTATGTTAAAACAAGTAAAGGGTACCGGTTTGTTTGATCAGGAATTGATCAGGAATTATTATCTACCAATACTTTAGTTCTTGCCAGCGCAACCATGACATGTGTGTATGGGTGAATTTTTGCTGCAGTTTCTATCCCATGTTGGTTCTCCACTAATTATAAGCAGGGAAATATATGATGTTTGTTTTGCTGAACTGAAATAATTTGTCACACATAAAGTCACCCATCACATCCCCATCTATTCCTATCCTTTAGAACTACTACAGTGAAACCTGTCTTGGTGGCCACCTGTTTATATCAGCCAGCCTGCCTACAGTGGCCACCAAATGTGGATCCCCTACAGGGAACAACAATGTTACATAACCTGTATATTAGAGGCACTGGCGTAAATCTGTTCATTGTTTGTGAACAATTGCTCGACCCCCCAAAGCATTGTGCTTTCCGAACAGATTTACGCCAGTGATTAGAGGTCACCTGTCTACAGTGACCACTTCTTTTTTCCCTTTAGTTGTTCACTATACACAGGTTTGACTGTACATCAATTCTACATGAACATTAGGGGAAAGCAAAGGGGGCTGGAAATAATACAGTGTGTCAAAGTGCATCAATTCACCGTTTCACTGTGATTACGATGTGATCACACTGTTTTTCAATGTGAACACTGTATTTTCTTATGTGAATGCGCTGTATTTCTCAATGTTGGATCACAGTTTGAACACACTGTATTTCTCAATGTTGGATCAGAGCACATCTACACTGCAAGATGGTTCTGTATATACATACAGTAACCATTTACCTTACACTAGTGCTTATCGTGGTCGAAGCTACCTTTCCGATTTTTTTTCTCTCACATACCTTCTCTTTCTCACTTCTTTTGCGCTCCAGCTATATATAAATGGTTAGTGCAACATTTTATCATTTTTTATTATACAAATTTTAATAAAAATACGTTCTGCTATGCTCACCAAATCTGCATTTTCAGCGGGAAAATTTTGTCAGTCCGTCTTCGTTCGGGAATTGGCAGGAAAAGGCCGACTGTACACGCGCCAGCTATGGCTGGCTATGACATAACATGTAAACATGAAAGTTCGTTCAACTAGTCTTTTACAAGGCGTAATCATTTAGTCACATGAATGTATGTTGGTAGCAGAGCGTGATGACATTGGTTCACATAATTACGGCGTTAATAGTCAACGTCTTGATGGAAGATCAACATCCGATCTCGAATGGTCGACACTCGAAGAGAGTGCACAGTAGCAGCGTCACGTAACTAAACATCGCTATGCAATGCATTGTGTCGCATGTACGTAATTGCAGCGTAGCGAGCGCACTCGGACACGAACCAGAAAAAAACGAGTCGCCATTACAACACAGTCAGCATGCTAGAAACGGGCATTCACGTCGACGTTAACCCAAAATTAGCTAAATTTACACATTTTGGACAAGAATTTTCATTTTGAAAGTTCCATCTGGAGTGAAATGGTGAGTTAATGCATAAAACAAATATATTAGCGCCTGATTGTGATCGATCATGGTGATGATGCTGCTTACTGAAGTAGCATGATTTTGTGTAAGATGTGGTGCATGTCAACAGCACGTTCGAACACGTAAGTGAATGGCGATGAGTGTATGTGTGGATCAGAGTGTGAACACACTGTATCAAAGTTGGATCATATTATAAACACATTGTTTTTCTCAATGGAGGATCACAGTGTGAACACACTGTTTATAATTTTTTTATCACAGTGTGAACACAATGTATTTTCAATGTTTGATCACAGTGCGTACACACACTGTTTTTCAATGTTTGATCACATTTTGAACACATTTTTTTTCTCAATCTTCAATCACAGTGTGATCTCTGTGTTTCACGATCTTGGATTATAATGCGACCACAATGTTTCCGAATGTTGGATCACAGTGTAAACACACTATTTCTCAATCGTGCATAACAATGTAAACATACTGTATCGCTCAATCTTGGATCATGGTGTGAACACAGACTATAGTTCTCAATGTTGGATCACGGTGTGTATACACAGTCATTCTCGATGTTGGATAGAGGTGTGAACATGCTGCATGGATCAGTGTAAATTATTTTCTTGGTATTAACATGCTTCTCACTGTGAACACACAGTTGTGATAAACTTGTGTTCACAACTAAATGCCATTATTATAATTAATTTTCCATTTTACTTTGTATACATTTTTTGTGTGTAAAATAGTCAAAAAATTAAGCAGTCAAAACAGTAAGCCCCTTGACTTGCAGGGGTAGGCACATGTCCCCAGTAGCCATATATAGTAGTGATCTGGGTCTGCTATTATGAATTCCTTTTGATGATGAACAAGTTATGAATAATTAAGCAGTCATGCCTTTGAAATTGTTATCACATCCCGCAAATTGCTTGCTGATGCATTAATTGCTTTAAATAGAGGCGTTAATTCACAGAATGTTGGCCATGCACTCATTGTTCTCTATATTTTCCCAATTCAACTGCAAATATTAGGTTAATTGCTATTAATAATATTTAGATGGTGCTTACCATCAGAGTTGGTGCTGAGTTGTTTTGAAAAGTGTTTAACACTTTGCGTGCCAGGGATTTTAATGCTGTAAAGCATTTATGTGTATTGTAAAAATATGAGCTTGGCACTCAAGGAGTTAACATGTCAAAAAGATGCAAAATACTGCTGAAAACAGTTTTTAAAAAAGAGAAAATTAACCCCTTTTCCCTCATTTAATTGGCCTAAAAAAAATGCAAAATACTGCTGGTAACAGTAAAAAAGGAAATACATTTTAATCAATTTCCGCAATTTAAGTAGATCAAAACCTTGCCCCTAACTAAGAAAAGAAAGGGTAAAAGTTATTTTTGGTTGCCCAAATGCGGGTTAGGTAAAATAATGGTTTGATGGAATGTTGGTACCCCAAAGCTAATTTTAGCGGTCCCTGGGCCTGTAGGCCAGTGCTGATTGTCAAGCCCTGCTATAACGCGTAATTTCTCCTAGATTTTCTGAATCAATTCTGGTATTCTAGGTTAATTGCAATATCAATATTGGAACGTTTGATTGGATGTCCACAATTAGTGCTCCAATATCCTGCCCAAAATTAACCCATTTAAATTTTCATCGATAATAAAGTTATGTTAACCCGTAATCTCCATAGACTTTGTACACAACCCACCCGGTTGCCGTAGTCAATGGGTTAACCCATTCACAATGGGCTGGTATTCAATTCAATACTTTTATTTTAAAGTAAGAAATTTACCTAGAATTTGCTAGGCTAATAACTCATATTAAATTTTTTTTTTGACTTTTACTAACATTAAAAACAAATCGTAAATGTAATATTTGAAGGCATGACATCAATATTTTTGTAAGATTTTCAGTTGATGAATTAATCAAATCTCAATTTTGGCTAAGTAACTTACTTAAGCTAAATTGTTACTTAAGTATGGAATTGAATACCGGCCCTGATGTAATTGTAGGCAAGGAGTTAAAGTAAAGTAATTTATATTTAATACTTTGAATGCCAGAAATGTTTAAAGCTCTGGCATTTGTGTGTATTGTCTGACCAAATATGAGATCTTAGGACTCTAATGAGTTAATAGGAAGTAAAAGTATTAGAAAAAGATACATAATTTCAGTGAAACATTATTCAACATACATGTATGTAACAGCAGTTCTATCTTCTAGTACATTTGTATTGCATTTCATGACTGTCTTGCAGTGTACCTTTATTATTTTGGTATCATGAAGCATTGATCAATGATTATTCCCTCCACACTCCAATGTGTATAAATATATATGACATGATATTGACGGCCCCTTTTAAATTTGCCTTTGGAGAAGGCTAAATTTCTTTTCTATATCCAGCATAAAATTGACCTTCAAAATCATGTTAAAGGCTAGTAATGTTCCTGGTGAACTTATATGATCAATAACCTTTGCAAATGTATTTATTGCTTTTCTCCTCTTTGTTTTTCTCAATATTTCGCATATACTGTTCACAAGATGAATTAAATTAATAAGAGCTTGAGAGATTGACTGTTCATAATATAAGTTTATTTTCAATAAGTGTATTGGACTGTAAAATAATGTAACTCTGAGAATAGTTGAGTATCTACGGGGGGGGGGGGGGGGGGGGGGGGCATGTGACTCACACCCCGCCCCCCCCCCCCCCCCCCCCCCCCCCCATCCTCCCCAATTATTTGAAGAAAAAAACAGTAAAAACACTTGTTGAAATTCCCTGAAAATAAAGAAATGCATACATGTACATCGTGCCCTATAATAGTTTGCATGCCCCCAACTATTCTTACCAAGCTCCGCCACTGCATGAGATTGCATGATGAAACTTGTATGAATAGAGGAATGAAATTGTATTTTCCTTGCTCAAAAGCATTTATCCTACAGACTACTGGCGTTTGGATATCAACAGTGTTTTACCCTGTTTTCTCTAAATTAATTGGCTTGGGGGATGTATATCCACTCCAAAGGTCAGTACATTTTAGATTGCCCTTGGTGCGATATATATCTTTGTGCAAATTTTGACAAATCTCCCCTATAGATGTCTGTTATAAATCCCAATATTTGATTTTGTTAAATGGCTGTTGCTAAAAGAGGTGGATAAGGGAGACATAAAGATAGATAGATAGATAGATATTGTAGTCAATAACTTTTTTCCTGAATTTTGGATGCGCGTACATGTATATGAATGGTAATTGAATTGGCATCCAATGAGGATGGCTGCAGTTGTGTCCACGGTTGGAATGTTGGAGTTTTGTCCTCGATTGGAGGTATTTACATACCCACATACACACACACATGCACACGCACACATGCACACTTCCACACACACACACACGCCCACTCACACATCATACGCACATGCACAGTCGCACACAAACAAACACACACACACATGACTCACACTGTATACACACACACACATACGAAACTGCCACTCCCTCTCCCTCCCTCCTCCAATCTGGGTTGCATGACTTGCTACGCCACTGTTGCATCATAAAGTTGTCTTGTGGAGTAGATGTACTTGGGTGATTGTTTTACAAAGAGATTAGCAAATGTTTGGTTGTTAGGAGAGCCTCCTTACTAATCAATGTCCTTTGACAGTTATCACTGCAATTAACATGCCGACAAAGGAATTTAACTAGCCTGGCCGGACTATTTTGGTATGGGTGTACAAACAACCAACAGTAGCCTGACCATATAAATTGATGCACCTTGAAAGTGTTTACATTGATAATGTATGAAATAAATATCCTCACTTGGTAGTGAGGTAAACCTGTACACAATACAATCAAATAGACATGTAATAAAAACGGATTATATAATAATGGTATTTTTTTATTAAGTTGTACACTCGCACTATTAAAAACAAAGCTATGAATCTTATAAATTTGTGAAATAATTGTTTGATGTTTGGATATCAACCTAAAAATATTTTTAGGGTCACTCAATAATTTAATTCAAGTAAACATGCAACAGGCAAGCCAGATGACTAAGTAATATAAGTATTGAAGATAAATTGGGGTCATTTTGTTTCCCTTTTAATATTTGCCTCTAATGGCTTTTAATCCTTAATCCTTTACCGCCCAAACATTTGATCAGCACATTCTGCAAGCCTCCACACTAATATTTGTCTGTACTGGTCTGTTCGGACAAGTAAAATAATAAAAATGTTAATTTAACTTGCTCAGATAATCTAAAATTGACTTGCCCTTTTTTAGATGAAATTTACACAAACTAGACAATTTATGAAATTGTACTGGTCTGTCATCTATTTTCACTTGCCCTGGGCAAGCAGGCAAGTGCTTGTATAGAGCCCTGTACAGGGCCTGTATTCTGCGTTCAGAATGCAGTCAGAATTAGGTTTAAACAAATGTTTGTAAAATTGCACAGCATAAACAGAAAAAGGTATTATGGTACTGCACAGATCTTTACAATTTTCTTAAAGCTCTAGGGGACCACCAGGCAAAGAACAGCACATAATTATATGTTTTGGTACCATTGTGTGATATCAAATAGATGCCCAACATTTTGCAAAGGGCTGTGTAATTCATAAACAATGCAATTAATTACCACCACTTGGAACCATTATTATTTCATGGTTCCGTATGCGCCAAACATTTGCGAGCGCGCCAATTCTATTCACGTGTACGTTTGGAGACAATAGAATCACGGACGATGCGTTTGTCCTAGACAAAAGGTAGTCTTGGTATGCAGACCCCTGAAACCTTTTTTTCCTGAACTTTTTGATGGAATGGACAACTCAAAATGTTACCCTTTTTTATAAGAATATTATTTGTGGGTGGTGGTACCCTTTAATATAAATCCCATTAATGGAAATTGCATGCAATTAAAAGAGTCATTTGTCTTGTTTGCTTTATTGACATAAAGCAATCACAACCTCCTTTCAAGAGACAACGAACTCCTGTTACGTTGTCGCCGACGACTGAATGAGAAACATGCTCCGACATCCAATTAAGTGGGCGAGTCCTTCATCAATTAGAAAATTACTATTGTTTGACCTGAATTGATCAAGAGGTTCACCCATCATCTTTCCTCCTTCTTCTTCTTCTTCTACTGCCTCTCACCCCCCCCCCCCCCCTTTCATCCCACACTCACCTTATTCCATCCTCCTACTAACTCTACTCAGCAATAAATGCCTCGGGCATTCATGTTTGACATTTACTATTCAAATTACTAAGTGGCTTTTTATGTATATGTTACAGATATAATTCCATATCATCAGAAAAATGCTTTGTTTTGACCTGAATTGATCAGAACTTCACCCATCATCTTATCTCCTTAGCAAAAACTGCCTGGAGCATTCATGTTTGTCATTATATAACTAGTGGCATTACATCTAATTTATGTTACAGATTTGGTAAATCATTCCATATCATTAGAAAATGCTTTGTTTAACCTGAATTGATCAGAACTTTCACCCATCATTTTCCCTCCTGATTTTATCGCTCACAACCCCCCCCCCCCCCCCCAATCCAATCCTCTTCTTGTTCCATCCTTCTTACTCTCCTTAGCAAAAAAACTGCCTCAAGCATTCATGTTTGTCATAATATTGCAAGTGGTATTACATCATTGTTACAGATTGGTTTATCTTTCCATATCATTAGAAACTGCTCCGTTTGACCTCTATTGATCAGGATTTCACTAATTTTTTGTCCCCTTGCCCCTGCCATTCACCATGCACTCTCTCTCCCATCCCATCATCTACTTAGCAAAACCTGCCTCAGGCATTCATGTTTGTCATTACTAGCACTTGGCATTACATCTACTACTAGTTTAGTGTCACAGTAAATTGCTTTGTTTTGACCTCAATTTATCAGAATATTCACCCATCATCTTTTCTCCTGCCTCTGACATTTAAACCCCCCTCCCCCACTCACCCTCACCCTCATCCAATCTTCATCCTAATCCATCCTCCTAAATCTCATTAGCAAAAACTGCCTCAGGCATTCATGTTTGTCATTACTAGCACTTGGCATTACATCTACTACTAGTTTAGTGTCACAGAAAATTGCTTTGTTCGACCCGAATTCAGGATAAAAATTCTCTCATCTCTCATCTCTCATCCCATATTCTACTCCCACATCTGATATTCTCCCCTTCCCCCTCATCCAGCCCCCTTATCCACCCTCTCAAGTACACCCCAACAATCTACACTCAACAAAATACTGTCTGAAGCATACATCTACTATTATAATAGATCACATCTCCACACTAACCATGAATTTTCACATTTAACTTGCCCGAACAGAAAGTTTAATTGCCCGAATCAAAAAATGTACTTGTCAAACAGGAAGTTTTCTTGCCAAAAAATGAAGAAAGAAACAAGAAGAGACAAATTGATTGTGCCAGGTAGCGTGGCAAATTTCCCTCTTGTTCCTAGATGAGATGTGCATGTTACAAATTACATTCTAGTAGTTGAACAGGTATGAAACCATTTATGAAATTTGACTTGCCCAACATCAATTTCTACTTGCCCCGGGCAAGCGAGTAAGTGCCTTTTCCGAGCCCTGTAAGAGATAACATTTATATAGCATTTAATACAACAGTTGCTATGTAGGGCATATCATTTGCATATTGCTTTGTTTAAATCCAATCATCTTTCATATCATGTTCTCAACTCTCCCCCTGTCCTACCTTCAAGCTTATCCCATGCTCACCCCCTTCCCCACCACAAAGAAAATACTGAATACTGCCTCCAGCATTCGTGTCTGTCATTACTAACTAAGTGTCATTACTGTTGCACAAATTGCTTTGTTTGACCTGAAATCAAAATGACTTTCACCCCTCATCTTTCATCCCACTTTTTACACATTGTCTATGGGAGCCCAGTTGTTGCTATCTTCCCTCTACGGGGGATTTCAAAATCTTATCCCACCCTCAATTTTTCCCATATCCCTTCATCTTCTCAGCAAAATAATGCTGCCCCAGGCTTTAAATATCATGCTTGTCATGTTTGGTGGCATTGCATCAAATATAATGTCGCACAAATTGCTTTGTTTGACCTGAAATCTGGAGAGTTTTCACTCCTCATTTTCATCCCTCTTTTTATTAATCTTTCTTATGATATCCCACCGTCACCTGTCTATATGATACAGGAGAAGTGTAGTTTGTAGGGAGAATAAAATCAACATAATATAAATAACCAAATGCATATTAACCGGTTCCCTTTAGATTCTGAAATCCCCATCGACGTTAAACATAGCCTACCCGGTTCCCATGTAGGCAAGGGGTTAAAAATAGTGTCCGTCTTTTGCAGGCATCTTCGAGTTCAGTAAAATATTCCATAAACCGCAAGGATACTATTTAAGTCAAGTTGGTGAAATTTTAAAATTAAAAGTGATAAAGAACTCAAGGGTGCAAGAAAAACCAAGTGCTTCGTAGTCTAAATCTCAGGCTCATTTCCTTTCTATTCTGGATATGTATCATGGATAATTTTGTATCGTTTAAAAAAAAAAAAGTTAAAAGAAAAAAGCAACATGTTACAGCACACATTTGATTGAATCACTTTAATTGTACTACAAAAACAAATTTGAGGGCTAAAATTGATATAATCCCACTAAAAGTTCTAATTTTCTCAGACAAGCTCTTAAATTGTATTTTCTTTCATATAAGACAATAAATAAGTTTGCAATTTTTTAATTTTGGCCTGCAAAAGGTGGACAGTATTTTTAACATCCAGTGCAGATGTGGCATATCATTAAAAGTAGCTGTGTTTTACCTGAATGTCACTCATGACTACATGACTAGGTCATCTCTCATGTTGCCATCACCAACTATCAACTCCTGCCCCAACTCCCATCATCAACACTGCAGGAGGCATACATGCAATTTACTAGCTAGTGGCATTACATTTAAATATAATATAATGACGCAGAATTGGCATTTATAATCATTTAGTAAACTTGCTTCATTTGGTCTCAATTCACAAATAGTAAATCAAGTCTCCACAATAACTTTTTTTCTCTACTGGCCCGTTCGGGCAAGTAAAATCATAACTTTTCACATTTTACTTGCCCAAACAGAACATTTACTTGCCCAAACAGAACATTTACTTGCCCAAACAGAACATTTACTTGCCCATTTACTTCTAGATGAGATATACACGCTAGGAATTACATTATTCTCTCGTAGTTAACTAATGATTTATTTGCCCGATCGGGCAACCAAACTAGGTCATTTTGAAAATGTACTTGCCCGACATCAATTTTTACTTGCCCTGGGCAAGTGCTAGTGTCGAGCCCTGAATAAATCCTCTCAAGTCTCACCCCCTCCCAATCTTTTCTCATCCCCACCTTAATTCCATCCCCTATTCCCCCGGCAGCAAAATACTGCCCCCATCATACATGTCATTACTTGTGGCATTACATCTAATATAATGTCGGGGATGCAGCTTTTAGCCTTCGGCGTTCCAGCACCCCCGCGGCCGCTGTGGGTCGACCCATGAGCCGCAGCTTGGGAGGATGGATTGGAGCCCCCTTCGCATTCATTAAGCTCCGTCGGCCTGGGCGGTGAAGTGTTATTCATGGGCAGGCGACGAGTCGATGCATTGAGCGACTAATACGTGGTATTGTTCTGTGCATCAAGAGCGCATGCATCTCGACACCACCTCTGCATCCCATCTCCCTACGCGCATACTGTGTATGTAAAATGTGTGCACACGGTGTACATGCATGTGTATGGGCTTGCATGATGCAGTAAGACAATGTACATACACATGCCCCCGTTAGCATAGCACGAGGAATGATTTGTCCGGAGTGTGTGCGTGTCTCTCTCTCTACTCGTAGTACGAGGGGAGATTTTTTGCAAGTGTGTGCGTGTCTGTACCCGCGGAAAGAACTAAAAGTGACAGGTTGCCAGCCGAAATTCGGCAGCCGCGGCATAAAAGCATAATTGGATCGGAGGACCGTATCTGCATCCCCATCCCCATCTCCATCTCCCATCTCTCTCGAGCTCTTGGAAACTTGCTCTTTAGGATTTGTGACTTCATCTTTAATCTGGAATTTGTTTTTGAGAAAGAAATCGCTGCTGATTCGTAGAAAAAGGAACAGAAAAGGATCAAGGGATTTTGTCACTACTGGAATTTGTTCTTGAGATAAATGTCGGCTGAAAAGAAGAAAGTGTACGTAATTTTTTTGATGAGTATTTTGTGAAATTACTTTGTCGTGTTCTGACTCTGAAATTCGGGAAAGGGTTGTTGCATAAAATCTGATATTAAAGGATTTTGTCACAATGATGAATCTGTGAAGTTTGTAATATTCTGATACTAATGAAAGGAAACAGAAAAGATTGTAGGCTTCACTTTATGATGATTGTTAAATAAAAGGTTTTTGCAACCACCCTTGAATTCATAAAGGAAAGAGATACAGTTTAAGAGTCTATTTGGAGGTAAGTACTTCATAAAAGGGTTTTGCCATGATCTGGAAGAAATTTATAAATACAAACATTGTAGACTTCTTTTTATACTACTGAGTATTTCATAAAAGGACTTTGCAATCTAGAATTCACACTTGTTTGTTCTGAAAGAAAACAATAAATAAAAGCAGTTGTAGACTTCACTTAATATTATTAAGTATTTCATAAAAGGATTTTTTAATCTAGAGTTTATACTTCAGAGAGGGTTATGTTGATTTATTAAAGAAAAAGGAAAGAAAAATATTAAAGTCTTTTTGAAGGTGAATATGTTATAAAAGGATTGTGTCATTGTACACTAAAGAAAAAAGGGCTGTAGAAGTCTTCACTTACTGATTAGTATTATTATAAAAGGATTTTGCCATCTCTCTGGAATTCATACTCATAAGAAATCTTTGTCAATTTGCTTAAAGGGATAGTACAGTTCTGGTCAAACCAAATTTAAGTAACTTAAACTTGTAATTTATCATTACAAGCTAACGGTTATAATTCAATGATGCTTGAATCGTTGAAAAAACATGAACAGATAAGTAACAGGGCTGTTTTCATTTTTTTAAAGCAGCCGTTAACACAAGAGAGCCCCATCCAGTCACGTCAAGTTGCAACCATTTTTCAAATATATCATCAAAAACAATGTTAAAATTGTTTTGTTATACTTTTTAAAAATGTGTAGGATTTATACATATTTCTTTTCAGTTATAAACATTATTCCTATTGGACATGTTTATGGATATTTTAGCTGTTTCTGAAATGATTTTAATCATACAAAGTTGATTCTGTCTTTAAAATTGTGTGCTTTTACTAATTGTACACTTATTTTTATCATTACCTCACAAATGTTTGTTTTTCTTGAAACGCCCGCTAAACCAAAACTGAACTACCCCTTTAAAAAGGGAAACATTAATAAGTCTTCTTGGAGGTGAGTATTTCATAGAGGAATTTTGTCATCATGTTCTAATTCCTAAAAGAAAAAAAGACTTCAGGTCACTAACTGCTGACTATACAGGGTGGCCCCCCCCCAAAAAAAAATGGAAACAGTTACTTGCAATAATACAGAAACATGATGACTAGGTTCACGGGATAGGGCATCTTTTACAAAGAAAAATGATACCATGAACAGTAATTTTGGTCTAGTAGTTTTTGTTTTAGGATGTCTTAAGTGAGACCATGTCAGGTTCCCATTTTTGTCCATTTTTACCAAGTCAGTGTCTGATAAATCGCACTTCCTGCCCGTCATAGCATCGAATAACAATCAATATATATTTTATAAAAAACAGATTTTGCACTCTTAAATTAATCCTCAAAAGAAATAAAGAAATCGCTGTTAATTGTTCAGAAAGAAACAGAATTTCTGTTATAGAGTCTGCTAGACATTGTTAGTGGTGAGTATTTCATGGAAAGATTTTGTCATCACTTTCTCAAAAAGGAAAAAAAGGGGGAAAAGTTATAGAGTCTACTTGGAGGAGAGTATGTTAAAAACAAATCTTTGTCATCACTCTCTCTCAGATTGCTGAAAAGATATTTTCTCCTGTCAGAAAGCTTAAGAGGGTAATCCGTCATCACCTGTGTGTCATGAACAAGTTGTGACGATGATTGTTTATTTCATCATCAAGTACCTTTTTGTGTACTTAAGAATAATGGGCTAAAGTTGAGGAAACATAAAGCTTATTGCATAAATTGTTTTTCTTCTCAATTTTAATTGTTTTGATTTTGAATTTTAAAGTGTTTTTGTTTTCACTCCACACAATATTTCATTAATAATGACCAAGGATGGATGACATCATAATTAAAAAAAACAGATTATGGGATCATTTTTGTTAAGATGGAAATACATAAATAGTGACATTTTAATGCACTTGTTTTTCACTGAATGATTCAAGGAGAGTTAGCAGAAGGGTCATAGACAGTTGTAATCAACCCTTTGCTTCTGGGGCCCTGGTATGGGGTGTTTCACAAAGATCCTAAGTTGAACTTAACACTTTGTCCGCTGTGCAGTAGATCCCGCCGTCGCCAGATTATTTTAGGTGCGCACTGCACGCATCGTATATTGTATGCGCGCGCGCCGCACGCATCGTTGTCTGTGACTAGAGTCAAACAAAGCGGGCCGCTGTTTGTGACTTGAGTCGAACAAAGCGCTCAAAGAGTTAACATTATGGTTGGCCATTTAGCCATAATAAAAACACATTCAAAAGCAAAAAATGCAAGTATTTGATACTTCAAGCACAAATTTATATCAATATCTTCAAGGCTCCTTGATAATAACAAATAATAATAACTGATTTGTATACAAATGTATGCCTTTTAAGAAGAACCGTGTCAACAATTTTCAAAGAAACTAATGGCTTTCCATAATAGTTAGGTCCAATTTAGTGTTAAGTTCAATTCAACAACAACAACACAAGTGATTGAAAATCATGCTCCTCCTCGAACCTCGGTATGCTACTGTATGGCTTTTGTTTTTGTTGTGATGAATCCATAAGGAATGGAAAATCATGCCCCCCCCCCCCCCCCGCCCTTGCATCAAGGAAGTCTCTCGGAGTGGATTGACGCATTGTGTGACGCAAAGCCGAAGTGAATCAGAGTCGAGTGTCTCGCTTGAAAGCTCTCTTGATCAAAAAATGTGGCTCTCAATCAGAAACATGTCTCTTGATAGAACGGAAAAAAGAGTGGAATTCGAGCAGCCAGGATAGATCTATGTAATGTTTTCGTTTTGTTTTGAGCATGGCTTCAAGCCTTCTTTGTTTTAAAACTTGAAAACTTGCTGTAAAGCAGATTAGTGATTTCTGAAGGAAAGGCTAATGACAAAAAGTCTCAATATCATGTACCATTGCTTTCTCATTTTGATTTGACCCTTTGCAGCCACAGTACATTTAACATAAAGTCATTCTTTCCTTCTCATTTTGATTTTACCCTTTGCAGCCACAGTACATTTAACATAAATTCATTCTTTCCTTCTCATTTTGATTTTACCCTTTGCAGCTAAAGTACATTTAAAATAAATACATTGTTGTTCTCATTTTGATTTGATCCTTTGCAGCCACAGTACATTTAACATAAATACATTATTTCTCTCATTTTCATTTTACTCTTTGCAGCCACAGTACATTCAACATGGGTCGGAAGCTGGACCTGAATCACTTGAGTGACGAGGAGTGTCGCCAGATACTGGACGTTATCCAGCGGGATTTCAGAGTGCGTCATGGCGAGAAGGAGCGTTTCACGTGAGTTTAAAAAACACGCTAATTTAAAAATCCAATTCTAAAGACCTTGAGGCTTTTGCATGCCAAAGGGCACACTGGGCGATGCCTATCTCTTTGGAAGAAGCATTTTATATGAGTTAAAAATAAAAGCACTGATTTTAATATCTAAGAACCTGAGGCCCTCCCATACGTATAGGGCAGACTGGGCGGGCTAGGGTGTATCTCTGTTTCTATGGCATTGAGGGCCACATGTCTACTCTGGTAAAAGGTGACAAAGGCCTCTGGTCACTCTTATGTATTGAACTTCCCTGTGGCATTCTTTATCCCATTTAAGACGGGTCCTGAAGATGTTCGGGATGGGGTCTATGGAGAATGCATGTTATACCAAAGTCAAATTCCTTACTACTGTGCACAATTGACTGCACACACCCCTTTTACAATGGCAGTAAACCACACCCCTTACCCACAATCTCGCCTTTTCCCCCTATTTCCATGGCTCTAGGCTATACATTGAGATAATAAGTACTTGTAGCATTAGTTGTCCCCCATCCTCCCCACCCCTGCCCCATGTTTCAAAGCTTGCAACCCCACCCCACTACACCTGTCCCCTGCCCCTATTTTAGTGACTTTAGGCTATGCATTGAGATAATAAATACTTGAACGGTATTTGGTGACTGAAAGTAATGAATCTTCACAGGTTGCTTTCTTATAAAGGGGTTTCTTTAAACTAGTTGCATGCTTTGATATTGTTTTTACCATAGACAACAATACATGGCACACCAGTTTCCATACTCAAATGGTTCAATCTTTGGTTTTTTTTTAAAAATAAATAGATGGGAATGGTATCCTGTTTGGGAACACAGCTATTCAGTTTCATTTATTTGTGGGTCAACTAATGAAGGAAATATTGAAACTCTTGTTTCTCATCTCAAGCTGAAACATGAATTGTTCTGCTTTTGGCTAGTGATGAAGCAACATTGGTCAAATAAGAAAAAAAGTATCGGAAATAATATCGCTAATGATATTCGCTTGTCTCGCAATGTAAAACTAGGAATCTAAACGATCACGACGTTTCGTATGCTACTGCAATACTTTGTCAAATGATAATATCGAATGTAGACACTCGGCTTTTTATGCTCTACCGTGGCTCCCAACATCACAATCTCGCATGTGATGTTGGGAGCCACGGTAGAGCATAAAAAGCCGAGTGTCTACATTCGATATTATCATTTGACAAAGTATTGCAGTAGCATACGAAACGTCGTGATCGTTTAGATTCCTAGTTTTACATTGCGAGACAAGCGAATATCATTAGCGATATTATTTCCGATACTATATCCGCAATGGATTATATATTTACTATTAAGAAAAAAAGTGTACAGTATAACTGACATCGTATTTCAAGCAAAACATATTTTGGGTTATGGTTATGCTAGAAAATAGCAAATTTTTCCTGGTGTCAAAATAAAACAAAACTTGATGGTGACACTACACTGACAATAGGAGTTAAAGGGAACCACCACCCAAAATAATATTCTTATAAATGAAATGTTATAGTTTATGTAGTTCATTCCACTGACAAGTTCAGAAAGATTGGTTTCCAGACAAATTATATAATTTGAAAACCCATCACGATACTATAGTAAATTTTCATGGGTCTGCAGACAAAGAATAGACCATTGTCTAGGATTTACGTGTCTACTGTGCTTCTATTGTCTCCAAACGTACAACGGTATAGAATTGGCGAATAAAAATATTCAAGGTTTTTTTTTACATTAGCAAATTGTATACTCAAGAGAAATATCCCAACCATAATCGTTTTGATGCTGTTTGGCATATAGTTGCTTAGCAACTTCCCCTGTAAGAATTGCAGAGGCATAAGCGGGGGTCTACTCAAACCAGGGTGATGTTTCGTATGAATAAGGGGGGGGGGGGGGAAGGGAGTAGCACTTACACCAACAAATATAAACAATCTGCTGTTTTTTCTTCATTGTTTCTGAATAAGGAAGGGGTGAAAGCTTTCCCTAGAGGAGGGAGAGGGGGAGGGGGAGGGGGGCAAAAGCCCATTCATTTTCCCTCCTGGCTACATCACAGTTGCATCGATGATTATTTGAATAAATGTGATTTTTCAATCTAAGTGTAAATGGGCCTCTCGATTACAGACGCCGCGGCTACATCCGTTATAGCGCAGCTTATCTCATAAATCTCATCCTATTCAGAGATCGTCCTCGAGTCATCCATCATAGCGGCAGTCCCTGAGCATTCTCTCCTTTTATTATTTTTTAACCCGTTTATCCTAAATTCTTTCATTTTCATGTATGACGAATGTCAAAATAAATCCAGCATACATGTACATGTATGATCCAACAGATTCCCAAACGCAAAGGGTTAATTCAAAGTTCTCAGAGTTTTCAATATTTTATTGCAGCGACTGCATTCGTCTTTGTTGTTTATTGTCCCGTTGAGCTTCAAAACCCTTTTTCTGAACTCTTAACATACCATGGTTATTCCCAACCTGTTGAAATTATGTTCATCGTAATTGTGCAAAGCTGCATAGTGGAATTTTGAAGAGTTAATGTAGCTTTTAGCCAGCCGTGCAGCTTTCTGATCATTCAATACTTAATGATGCAACATCGTTCATCCTTTGTCTTTCTGGTAACTATCTCAGTTCTGAGTTTAAATATTTGATTAGGCAAACAATTTTGCCGCCTGCATGTAGCCTACAGCAGATGCTAGCATGTAGGTTCCCTATCATCATACTATTAACCTGTCCAGTCCTTCAGTTGATCTATTCATACAAAGTTAACCCCTTGACTACGGGAACCGTGTGGCTTGTGTACAAAGTCTATGGGTGTTTCAGAAACTCGTTAACAGGTTAATGCATAGTCTAGTGAATATAAGACACCCTACTCGGGTCTATTCTCACTTTCCCACATCCACGTTGCAATCCTTTGCGCCACCAAACGTGCCTCATCAATCAATGGAATACCTGCTTTTTGGTGCATATGAATCCATTTTTTTCTGCATATATATCTTTATTTGTATTACTGTACATGTTTCCTCGCATGTATTTACTTGCCTGTAGGAGGTGGGGCATAGGGGGACATAATACACCCTACTCCACCTTTACCTACTCCTGCACCCACCATGCAGTCTTCTGCGCCACCCAAATATACCCCATTAATCAATAAATATCTGCTTACATGTGTCTATCCAAGGGATGGGCAGAAGGTGTCAGGGGGAAAAGGTTAGGTCCCTTTGGCTAAATAATATTCTTTGGTGTTTGCATTGGCTGTGAGATTTCTGGCTTGCCGGTTCAATTTGTTTGATTAAACACTTACTTTACTTACATACTTTATATATTCCAAGATTGGTTTAGGTGTGGTTTGGGTTTAATTTTAAACTCCAATTTGGTCATGATGTTAAATAATCTAAATTCATTGGTTTTTAAAGTTAATTCAGTAACTGTTGGTTGTATGTGTTAAGTAGTTAGATCAGATTGCTACTCACATAGTGTGTAGGTCAGTGCAGGGTCAATTCACATATTACGTTAACATCTTTTTTAAGCTTGTTGATATGTAAATATGATCTGTGGAGAATGTGTGTTACACCAACATCAGATCATCTGTAATAGGTTAAGAATAATAATAATAATATACTTGATTTATATAGCGCCTAATATGATTGATAATCATCTCTAAGCACTTTACAATTATATTATTACCTCGGTCATAGGATACAATGCAAACCAGCACACATTTTTGTGCACCATCTTCACTCCCTGGGGGGCATTCCTTCCAAGCCGCTCATGGGCATTGAGAAGATCAGATCCTTCACATAACGGCTTTCACCTCCTACTGGGTAGAGAGCAGCAATGTGGATTAAATGTCTCGCTAAAGGACAAACGCTATGGGCATACTCCGGGTTAGAACTCGGGATCTCCCGCTTGGAAAGCGAGCGCTCTACCAATCTTGCCAAACCACATCCACAAGAACAAGTCTATCATATCAAAATTCAATTAGTGGATGTTTAAACAAAATTGGAGAAACAATAAACATTGAAAAGAAAACAAATGATATCGTTACAATTTAAAAATGAACCATATATACAGCATGCTATATGTATAGTATGTTACCATCTTCATTAGATTACAATTCAGGCTTTTCATGTGTAAGTGGGTAGAAATGGTGTGGTGGCTATTACATGAATACAAATATGTGTTCACGCACGAATTCACACAGTGTTGCACATACACATTCACGTATACATTAATAAAGCACACACTTTTTTAAAAACACACACACACACACACACACACACACTACAAAAACAGACATATGTATACACACACACACATATATGGCTGTACGTACTGCATGAAAACGCACATACAAATATTATATGTGTACACATAATCACTCATGAAAACATAATACATACAGATACATATGTACAAAGTTATAAACACAATTTTTAATACAAATGATAACAAAATACACATACACTCTCACAATATAAACACACACACACTCTCATTATAATTATAAGCACACATACTTGTATGACACAACTGGTTTCCCTTTGCAATTTGGCTATAGAAGGTCGAGCTATTAATGCATACATCTACACCTAATTTGCTTGAGTTGTCTGTAAGGGTGTTGTCACATATCACCGGATAGCCTGACGGATAGAAATTTTGCAAAATCAAATTATCCCGTGGTGAAAGTTGTCTCCATTGCTGCATTACAATGGACATCGCCTGACAAGGAACGCATACGCCGAACAAGAAACGGGGCAAGAAACGCAAATGAATGGAGACGAACGGATTGGAAATTTTGCTCTCCGTCGTCGGGCGTCCGTTAAAACTATCCGCTGATATGTGACAGGGGCTTTACCAATACAGCAATCCCATTGTTTACTGGATGTGATCAGAGAGAGGAAATGACATTAATTACCTAGAGTGTATGACATTTGTATGCGAGAGCTACTATGCTTGGATGTGTGAGCATTAATCAGCATGCATCTAGTCTGATTCTGAAGCTTTTAGAATTTATGCAACAGTTCAACCACATGAATTCAAATTCACAATTGAATTGGAATTGCTCAAAATCCTCAAATACAGCAGTCTCATTGTTCACTGAATTTGATAAGGCTGAACAAAAATGGCATAAATTAGTTTTAATAGAGCTTATGACATTTGTAAGCAAGAGCTACTGTGCGTGAATGTGTGAGCATTAGTCAGCATTAAGACTAATTCTAAGGCTTTTAAAAGAGTTTACGCAACATTTTTGCCATGTCTCAACTTCCCCCCCAAGGATCCCAAAATCAGTATTGTCATCTTTTTAGCTTGGCACACCTATATGGTTACCCACGGCTAGTATGCTCCCTGGGGAGTTGAGAATGTGTACAAAATCATAGTGCAGGTCTGAACTGTACCAAATGATTAGGGATAAAGCGCTTAGAAGCTGTTCTGCATTAGGCGCTATACAAATACGATCTGTTATTATCTTTTTACATACTCACTATGATTGACCAGAAAAAGGAAGTTGCGCTTGAATGTGTGAACTAAAAATCAGACTTTAGTCTAGCTCAAGGCTTTTAGTGTGCACCTTTTCTACCGCATACCAATTTATCCATAATTTGTTTAAAATCCTTGTATACAGCTATCACGTTAATCACTGAATGTGATTAGCATGCAGAAATGACATTAATTAGTTAGAGCACATGACATTTCGAAGCAAGAGCAACTATGCATTAATGTGAGAACTAAAAATCAGCCTTCCGTCTGGTTCCAAGGCTTTTTAGAATTTATGCAACATTTCTTTTGCTCTTCACTTTGCCCTAGCTTAACTTGTTTAAAACCTCATTTACAGCTATCACGTTAATTACTGGATGTGATTAGCATGCAGAAATTACATTTATTACTTATATAAGCACATGATCTTTCTAAGCTAGAGCAACTGTGCATTAATGCGTGAGATAATAAACAGTTTTCTGTATTTCTGACCCCCCTCCCCTGAAAAAAAGAATAGTCCGAATATCTACGCCAGCAGACATCTGACTCATCGATTTGATGAATATGATTAGTTGAAAGAAATAAACCTAATTGGAAGAGCATGTAATACATAGTCTGTCGAAGGTGTGTTAATATGTGGTAAAATCAATCTCACAAATTAATTGTGAAAATTCTTCAGATGCAGCCAAGCTATTGTTTGCGAGTGGATAATTGACATTAATTAAACATGAACACATTAACATAATACGTAGCATAATAAAGGTGTGTTAATACGTGATAAAATCAATCCCACACATGAGCTGTGAACATTTTTTCAGATGTAGCCAAGCCTTTGTTTGCGAGTGCAAAAATGACAGTAATTAACAGGAACACATTGACATTTACATCTACAAGGCAGATCTTGAGCCGCCTAACAAGAGTGTGTGTGGGTGTTTGTGCTGACAACATGAGCAAACAGGGCTGGGGAGGATGGAGGGGGGGGGGGGGGGCTGTTGGGGGTGTAGGTCTAGGGGTGCTGCAACTCCCCTCCCCCTCTTCTCCCTTCCGAGAGATTTGAAAACACTATTATATGCCGGCAAACTGTGGAAGAACATTTATGACATTTAAGGGCAAAACTGCCCTTTTTAAGGCAAAATTAGATCATCTTGGTTGCAAAAGATAAGAACGTAACTCGAGCAGACAACCCCAGCCCCAAGAAAATTTACTTTGTCTGCCCGTGGCTACTAATTATCCAAAAGCCGGTCACGGGTTGAATCTGCAGCATGCCTCATAGGCATTTTCTCTTCATACTTTCCACCACTTACAGGAGAAAATCTTTGAAAAACAAAATACTCCATGTATTTCACTATACCAATCTGCCTAGAATTAATTTTTTTTCAAGGTTAATACTTTTTTTAAAGACTTCTTACTACATTTATAAGAAATTCTACCTTGTCATTTACTATATTTAAAACAAAATACTCATCTAGCAGGTCACAGACTTTTTTGTTCAAAGTTAATGGTGTTTTGTAAACTTCTCTCTACGTTTCTAAGAAATTCTACCATATTATGTAGTTAAACAAAACAAAAAAATCAATGTTTCCTATTTCTATTTGTAGCGTTCCTCTGGGGCATGTTGTTCAAAGTTAATTCTCTGTGTTGTAGACATTTCTTAGAATGTTTACCTCATCACTTGCTAAATCAAAATACTCTGTGTATTCCAATATGCAATTTTAGCTATTTTTAGTAGACCCCAGAGGGGTAAAAAATATGACGATGTCCATGTAACGGTGGTATGAGATCTTCTACTACACATGGAAGATGAAATCATCTGTTGAAGATTTTTATGCAATGAATATTATATAGTAGTGCCCTACCAGAATCTAAGTTCAACTAAGGATTTTTGTGAAACACCCCCAGGTATCAAGTCTATGTGAATTGCAAAATCTAGTAGTAAGCAGGTTAAATTTCTCTTGAGGCTTTTAGAATCTGCACACCTAATTTTTCCCAGATTCGACACAATTTCCACCATAACATTTAACAGTTCTAAGCAACATTTATGCTATTCTGTATAGTTTGAGTTCATGAATAGTAGATAGAATTCAAACAAAATCGGCGCTTTGGGGATAAATGTGTGAGGTTGTTTGTGCGGAAATAAATCCATAGCAGGCCTCGAAGGAATTCTATTTCTCCGTGACATTTAGACTCTGCGCCAAAATTTCCACGAAATTCCACAATAGCGCCCACAAATAACATTGATACTGCATGTATCAATAGTAAATATACTTTTGAATAAGAGCAGAGGTACTGAGCCAGTGGTGTTTAGTGTTAGTGCTAAAATAAACATGTATCCTTCAAAGCTTGAAGACACCTGCACCTCTTTTCCACAAAATCCCAGCGCAAGAATTAAATGTATCAATATTTAAGTTAGTGGGACTTTTAAATAAAGCATGCCTATTTCCAAATTTGTTCACCTTGTGGAGGAGGTTAAATGATGCCATTTTACTTTAGGTATGACCCCCCCCCCCCCCCCCTTTCCTTCATGGGAACGCAACACCTCTACCTCATACTGGGTTTACCCTAAGAAGCGGTGTTCTGGTCTAGCGGTCAGAGCTTTATGCTTTACACATATTGTCCTCAGTGGATCATAACCTAGGCTGCATCTCTCTGATGGTGACAAAAAAAGAGCGGTCCAGTTGTAAATGGTCACAATTGATTGAAAGCGTCTGTAAACCCCCCCCCCCCCCCCCCCAAAAAAAAAAAAAAAAAAAACAGGCTTGCTTGGCTATACACAATATGAACATAATTGGTTAAAAAAACATGTTGCAACTGAGGGCCCAGCATGCAAGCATTTGCAGATTTTAGGGGAAATCCTCAACTGATTGAATTTGCTATAACATGTTATCTCCATAGACCCTAGCCAGAATAAAACTCCCATTAACCCCTTTCCTACGGGAACCGAGTGGGCTATGTACAAAGTCTATGGGAATTTTAGAATCTCAAAAGGAACGTAGTTAAATAAACACAGGGTATGCTACAAAAGCAGTCAATCAAAAATGCATGGTATAAACAAAGGGCCTCCCGTCCAACCATTTTCACTTTCAGGGGAAAACTCTAGATAGAATTTTTCTTCTTCTTAGTCCTACAGAATAAACCTTCCATTAGATCAAACCTCGCCAGTGAAAAAAATACATGGGGGCTCAGGGCGATTTATTCCCGGAAATGCCTAAAAGAGCCCCCCCCCCCCCCCAAATCTTAAAAGAGCCCTTATAACTTTGCATCATCTATGTTCAATGCAAAGTGCTATTTGCATGCAGGCGAGCTTGAAAAGTAGCCTCCGAAAAAATAGATTTGATTTTATTCCATGACCCTGGCTATGCTACTAGAGCAATCTATTAAATACTCGCGAAAGGGCCGCCTTCGGCAGCCTTTCGCTTTGTGTGAGCGATATACGGTGTTGAAACGACGTAGAGTTGACACAATGGTGGATTGGAAAAACAAAACAAAAGCAGTTGGTGAATGTGATCCTAAACAGAATTATAGCACGTGTGCACACAATACATGTACAATAATAAATGTGTAAAAGTTTGATGTTAAAGTGTATTTTGAAGAGGTTGTTTGTCAGTCTATACTAAAAGTAGCGCATTTACCCCCCCCCCCCCCCCCCCCCCCCCCCCCCCCAACAAAAAGGAGTAAAATATTGAAAATTGAAAATATATCAAAGAAAAATTATTTAAATGAGCCAATCTGATTGAAGGTGGTAACACTACACTACATTCACACAATTGTAAACAATATACAAACAATAACTACCCCCTAAAGAACTGCTCATAATTTCATAACTCTTAAATGTAGAGACGATGTCATCTTACCACAATATTGGTACATTTGTTATGTACATTTTGTGTGAAAATCAGAGATATTCATCAATGTATGGCTGAATGAACACAGATTAAAGACAAAATGGCCAAATTCAAAAGTCACAAGACATTGTGCGTGCCTGTACATTGTTGTGAAACAGCACATGGCTGAATGCATTGATTATGGTTTATGAAACAATGCTGTTTGATAATTCCATCCATTTTTATTTTTGAATGGCACATGTGTTTATAGCTGCGCTCATCTGGACTGTGGTAAGTACCAAGGGCGTCGATTTCTTCTCGCCATTGGGGGGGGGGGGGGGATGATTCGTCATTTTGATAATCTCTGACGAGGGAGCGAAGCGACAACCCAGCAGCGTCCCCGGGTTTGTATGGCTGGGGGGGGGGGGGGGGGGGGGGGTGGGGAGAGGGTTAGGGGGCCCCAACGCTTTTGAATTCAGCTGTTTAGAAATGGGAAGATTGTTAAGTGTACATTGCAAGCTTTATGTTATGAGCTGGGCTATGTCCAATATGAACTTTATCCTGATAGATACATATTTGCAAGCATTTTGATGGAACCCTGAATAGCATCAGTCATGGGATATCCATATTGGGAAGCTTATTGGGGTCCAGGGGGCGGAGCCCCCGGAAGCTTTGTGATTTGTAATATCCAGATATAAATATGTTGTCTATATGTAAATATAGAGTTAACTATTCTTTAGTTAATTGGCTTTTGATTTAGCTGTTTAGAGATTGGAAGATTATTAAGGGCACATTGCAAGCTCCTGCTATGATGAGAGCACTGTCCAAGTATGGATGAATTTTAGTATAATAGATAACTGTCGATTGCAATCATCATGATGGAACCCTGAATAAGTCATGGGATACCAATATTGGAAAGCTTAGTGGGGGACTAGGGGGCGAAGCCCCCGGAAGCTTTGGGATTTGTAATATCCAGAAATACAATTACCTATATATTGAATAGTTAGCTCAATTTTAGTGAGCGAAGCGCAGACGCACAGTGGGCCAGGATTGCCTGAAAGTTTACCAAGAGAGATTAAGTCCTGAATAAAACTATTTAATGAGTACAGGGCTGGGACTGGGTCAAATAACCTTAATAGGGGTTCTAGGGGCGCAGCCCCGGATAATTTTGGATTTGGGTCGTTTTGCATTATCAAAAAGTGGTTTAAAGAAGACTATAGTAACAACTTCCATTCATGAGAGGGGGCAATCCTTAATTCTAATGTTATCATATATTTTTTAACCCCAAATATTGGGGGGGGGGGATGATAATACAGGCCATCCCCCCACCTGAAATATTGGGGGGATATATCCCCCCCCCCCCCCCCATCCCCCCGTGATCGACGCCCCTGGTAAGTACCTTATTCAAAATTAATTGTACAATTGTAAATATAATTATAATATGAGTATGACATTGTCATTGACAGTGTCAGATGTGTTTAAAAGACTTGGAAACATTATTTATTGGCTAGCCTCCCTATCCTAGCATCATTATAATTATATGAGCCATATTACCATTTTGCTAACACTAACAGTGGTCAGAGTCCAAATAGTTAAATAGGACCAAAACAAATTATAATAGCGTTTTTATTGTATGATTAGTCTATGACAACCTGTATACAACAAAATGTGTAGAGGTCTGTTGGTAGTGTAGCTAGACAGTCAAGATGAAGGTCAAAGGTCAATTGAATTAACGTGACTGTGTTCAGTATTTATAAATTATTTATAGAATTATACCACACAATTTTTTCCAAATGCCCACTTTGGACTCTGACCACTGTTAGTGTTAGCAAAATGGTAATGGCTCATATAATTGTAATTGGGCTAGGATAGGGAGGCTAGCCAATAAATAATGTCTCCAAGTCACACGTCTGACAGTTACACTGTCATTAGTCAATGACAATGACAATATCATACTCATATTATATTATAATTCTATTGACAATTGTACAATTAATTTTGAATAAGGTACTTACCAGAGTCCAGATGAGCGCAGCTATAGGAGTAGACCAAACATGCAGAATGATAGATTGAACCCCCCTCTCTGCAGCAAATAATCAACAAATTGCAATTTGGACATGACTTCTGGCACTGGTGAATGCGAGAGGCCATCGCTTGTTATTACATGCATGTATGTATTGTATGTTGCAATTGCACGTACGCAAGCGCCAGGGTACGCGTACTTGTTTTACTGTGCATGCATGCATGCAATATCCGTTGCCATGCCAGAGCCATCCTCTTTCAGGAACTATTTTGAGTTTTTATATTTCATTTCGAGATTTCAAACAACTTATTTTAAAAATCGAAAACCTTTAGAATGATCTGCAGTCAGAACGAATGACACGTGGAATTTTTTCAGCCCGAGGCGTGCAACACCCTAAAAGTTTATTAACATCAAAGGATTTCCTTACTCAAATTATAATATAGATTCTCTTTAGGTTGAAAAATAAAAGAGGTTGGGAATTTCTTTCTTATATTGGGAGTATTTGAGTGAGGGTTATCAAATTAATGCTGTATCATATTTGTTGTGTATTCAAGCTCAACTCTGATTACTTATAATAACGTTTCTTACGTAAACTTGTGAAGTTTTAATCGCCGAAGCATTGTTGAATTCAAAATTACCAAATTACACTACTTGCGTTTTTACTAGAGTGAGTGAGGGAGTGATCGCAGTGTCATGTCAGGTAGGGGCTTCTCCGACCGCCTCTCTCCATCTCTTGCGGTTGCCGTATTTTGTGAACACATCGATTTCATTGGCTCAATGATAATAATTATAATCTTCACCATCATATCTTTATTATCACTATATCATCTTCATCGTCGTCATAATCATCACAATCATCTCATATTCACCATCGGCATTCATAAATCTTCCGATCATTTATATCATCCATCGTAGTTCTCCAATTATAATCATCTTCGTACAAATTATCAGCGTGACAAGTATTATATAGCCGGGTTATAATTAATTTGATTATAATATTAAATATAGTGTAATCATGTTTGCAGTCATTGTATTCAACTTCATTTTTTCTCCAGTAACTTATGCTGTTTTGCCGCCCCCCCCCCCCCCCCCCCCCCCGCCTCGATCTTCTGTACTGTTTGTTTTGTTCTTTCATATCTCGCACCTCGTATCAAAGTGGGGTCTCTCACTCTCTCTCTCTATTCCTTGCACATGTGCGTGATGGTGGCTTCCGAATTCCCGCGCTGCAAGTCCGCATAGCTAGTTGGGCCCATCGATACCGATGGTCGGGCCGCAAAACACGCTAGTCTTTCGTCAAGACTCACGCTATATGCACAATTACGCGAGCGGAGAGTGAGCGAATAAGAAAGCGAACATTATATCGAGCGCGAAGCGAGCCAGTTCGTCCCGCTCGCTGACCCCGTGCTCTCTCACAGCTAGCTAGCTAGCTCGCGATCGCATAGATAATCTCCAAGCCATATAGAGCCTTGGCTAAAGGCTACAAACACACATGCAGATCACCCCGATTTACACGCACACAATCATTAGCCTGAGGAATGCCATCTATTTATTCAATAATAATAATCACACGATCTACGCACACGTAAATCTTGGCCACAATCGTCTTTACTTTTCTTTCACCAAGTCATGTCATCAAAATCCAAATCTTTATTTTTTAAATCTGATCATCAATTATATCATCCATCATTGTCCTCCAATTATTTATCTTCGTACAAATTATCAGCGTGACCATATTCAAGCATCATATAACCGGGTTATAATTAATTTGATTATGTATGATATAGTTATTGTTTTCAATATGACGCTCAAATATCAATTTTATATCATCAACTAATCACAATCACCACAATCCATCATTCCATCATCATTTGAAATATGAAATAAGCTGATTAAAGTACGATTTACTATTATGATTGAACATCATCATGAGTAAATAGAATATATTTATATATCAAAACCATCGCTATATAGTCGCACATCAAATTAAATCATATATATACTCATCTTCATCATCATTGTCATTATCAACATAACTAACTGGACAGTCAACAAATTATAATTATTAAAAGAAGGGGACAACAAAAAGTGTTTAGTTGAACAAGACGGACGGAAAGCAATTTTTCTTTGAAGCTGAAGGTTTCCGATGATTTGAAGGAGCCTGTCAACAAAATGGATGTGCTACCTTTACTGCCTCGGAGCGTCTGTCATCTTCCCTAAAAGAAAAGAAGAAAAAAAAACATGTTATGATTATGTTTATATAGTTAAATTTTGCACCATTAATCGATATGAAAACATATCAAGCGGCCTAATTTATTTTGAATACCACGTCGTCATTATTCTCAAAGGTCAAATAAGCAAACCCGTCATGAGCGCCAGATTTGGCAGATTGAAATTTTCCGGTGTCAGACTGGTAAAAAATAACATCGTAAACATGTCGATTCATCACAAAATTGTAGTACCAATGGCTTCAAATCAACGCCATATAAACGATGCCAATAATGCCTATTGTAATCCCAAATTATGCTCCAGAGAGATGATACAAAAAACGGTTTTTACCGGGTTCCGGGCCGGTCCGGGACCCGGTAACAAATCTGAAGCATATTCCGGGTCGTTCCGGTCCGGGTTTTTCACTTTCCCGAACTTACTTTGGACACGGCAGCATGAAATTATCCCGACATGTTCATATCATTATAAACTAGGCTCGACATTAACGCTTACCCGATTGCTGGGAAGAATTTAAAAAACTGTTGTCGGGCAAGTAACAATCTATTAATTATCAATGAGAAAAATATGACTCCTTACAATGCTAAGTTTGATCTGGAAGTCGGTGGAACTGCATTGCAAAACCAGCAATCGGTATACTTTGAGGACCCATTTTGACATTGGAGAACACAAACGGACAAAATAACGGCATTTATTTCGACTCGTTTATCGTGTGTCGGACTTATTAAATAAGGATACTTACCATGATTATTTTATTGAATCATATTCGTAACGTTAATTGCTCGTCCCGTGCTTTTATTGTTAATATGAATGAAATTATCCCGTAGACAATTTCATATCTGTACACTTCGATCGTAAATATCTTTTGAACGAAATGGAAATTTTGAGAATTTGGACAACGATAAAAAGTCCTTCTTATTCTATCATTAGAAGCAGTAATTTCTCAGCAGTGTCACGCCGATAGCTTGCCGCGCCAAGAGGTAGAAAAAACGATTTTCTTGTACTGGAAAGCGAAGCAGGCTATAATTCGTGTTGTTGTTGTTGTTGTTTGAGGTGAATTGCGTGATTGTTGTTGTTGTAGTTGTAATGGGGAAGTTTCACTGGCCGGCCAATTTGATGCGCCAGGTCAACTAAACCCGAGTTGGGGGATTACGTCGTTCGCCCGCGTGATTGTTGTTGTTGTAGTTGTAATGGGGAATTTTCTCCGGCCGGCCAATTTGATGCGCCAGGTCAACTAAACCCGAGTTGGGGGATTACGTCGTTCGCCCGCGTGATTGTTGTTGTTGTAGTTGTAATGGGGAATTTTCTCCGGCCGGCCAATTTGATGCGCCAGGTCAACTAAACCCGAGTTGGGGGATTACGTCGTTCGCCCGCGTGATTGTTGTTGTTGTAGTTGTAATGGGGAATTTTCTCCGGCGGGCCAATTTGATGCGCCAGGTCAACTAAACCCGAGTTGGGGATTGAGAACGCTCACGGATGTTGTTGTCGTTGTTTGTATTAGAGGCTGACAGAAACAAATTATGAGCACGCATAATACAAATTTATTTTATGATAAAACTATGACATAATGTGAAAGTTTCACGCTAAAGCAGGGAAAGTTGAGTACAGCTCAAGAGAGTTCAGTTTGGGTCAAACTGAATTTTAGTAACCAAAACCTGCACCATAACATTGCAAACTAATACAGTTTAAACTCCACCACGCTCGAAAGGAATACAAAATTACAAGCGACTAGGTAAAAAGCATGTTATCATTAATAAAAGAACCGTTCAACTCAAGAGGGCGCTCACTAAAAGCTCATTGGTTTCAACCATTCGAAATTAAAAAAATTAAAAAAAATGCGCATGACGATGTTTCGTAAAAATAGTGATTAGAGAAAGAGATTATCAACAAATTCGTGGTACTCTGATACGAAAATCACGGGACGGGTTTCCGATTTTCAAATTTCCATTTCGTTCAAAAGATATTTACGATCGAAGTGTACAGATATAAAATTGTCTACGGGATAATATCATTCATATTAACAATAAAATCACGGGACGAGAATTAAGTACGTTACGAATATAACTCAGTAAAATAATCATGGTAAGTATCTTTATTTTAATAAGTCCGACAGACGATATCGAGTCGAAGTAAATTAATTAATAGATTGTTACTTGCTCGTAAGGGCAACTGAAATAGTCTCTTTACACATTTCTTCTTGCCCGACAACAGTTTTGTTATTCTTCCCAGCAATCGGGCAAGCATTAATGTCGAGCCTAGTTTATAATAATTATATGAAAATGTCGGCATAATTTCATGCATGCCGTGTCCAAAGTAACTATGTTCAGTCATTAGTGAATATCCTCAGCCCCCCAAAAAACATCCAATTAAAGAGAAAGTTGAGTTTTGGTAACGAGGGCGCTATATACATAATACTTTTTTGTGAGTTAATGAATAACTGATTGTAACAATTTGAAAGAGCATATACTATTTCAAAGGCAGAATAAACTTTATTTGATAAAAATCGGTTCAGAAACGGATGAAATATTCACAAACGTAACCATTTGTAATTAATGTGGGTCCGAACCAACCGTTAACATTATAGTTTAAATACATCCTCTTTTCAAAAATTGTATCTCTCTATCTAATCACTATTTTTACGAACCAGCACGTGCGGCCTTTTTATTATTATTAATTTCGGAATGGTTGATAGCAATGAGCTTTTAGTGAGCGCCCTCTTGAGTTGAACGGTTCTTTTTTTGTTTAATGATAACATGCTTTTTACTTAGTCGTTTGTAATTTTGGATTCCTTTCGAGCATGGTGGAGTTTGAACTATATTAGTTTGTAATGTAATGGTGCAGGTTTTGGTTACTAAAATTCAGTTTGACCCAAACTGAACTCTTGAGCTGTATACTCAACTATTGTATTTGTAATCCTGGCGTGAAACTTTTACAGTTTGGCATAATAGTAATTAGCGTGAAATGAATTTATATTATATGCGTGCTCATAATTCGCGTTGATTATTGAGATGTAGAACTGTCAGCCTCTAATATAAAACAACGACAACAACATCCTTGAGCGTTCTCAATCCCTCAACTATATCTACTCGGGTATAACAGACCTCGCCTCATCAAATTGGAGAAATTGGCCCGCCGATGAAAATTCCCCATTGTAACTAAAACAACAACAGCAGCCTAGCTTATAGCCACGCATGAAGAACGATCGCGTCCCTTATCAGATTAGTTCTGGCCTACTCGGGTTTACCACATTTCTGCTCATCAAATTGGAGAAATAGGCCCACCGGTGAAAATTCCCCATTGTAACTAAAACAACAACAGCAGCCTAGCTTATAGCCACGATCGCGTCCCTTATCAGCTTAGTTCTGGCCTACTCGACATCTCGAGCGGGTTTGCCACATTAGAACTGCGCATCGAATTCGTCAATCTGAAACGGTACATAACCTTCACCTCAAATAACAACAGCAACAATTATAGCCCGATTCGAATTCTCTTGCCAGTACAAGAAAATCATGTTCCTAAATACCTCTTGGCGCTGCAAGCGACGTGACACAGCTGAGAAATTACTGCTTCTAATGATAGAATAAGATTGGACTTTTTATCCTCGTCCAAATTCTCAAAACTTACTTGGAACGTTCGCAGTGGTTCTCTGATACGAAAATCACGGGACAGGTTTCCGATTTTCAAATTTCCATTTCGTTCAAAAGATATTTACGATCGAAGTGTACAGATATGAAATTGTCTACGGGATAATATCATTCATATGAACAATAAAAGCACGGGACGAGAAATAAGTACGTTACGAATATAACTCAGTAAAATAATCATTGTAAGTATCTTTATTTTAATAAGTCCGACAGACGATATCGAGTCGAAGTAAATACCGTTATTATTTTGTCCGTTTGCGTTCCGCCCCAAATAATATGGAAGAGGGTCCTCAAAGTATACCGATTGCATACAAAGTTTTGCCATGACTTCGAGATCAAACTTAGCATTGTAAGGAGTCATATTTTTCTCATTGATAATTAATAGATTGTTACTTGCTCGTACGGGCAACTAAAATACACCCTTTACACAATCATGTTTACTTTCCCGACAACAGTTTTTATTCTTGCCGGCAATCGGGCAAGCGTTAATGTCGAGCCTAGTTTATAATAATTATATGAAAATGTCGGCATAATTTCATGCATGCCGTGTCCAAAGTAACTATGTTCAGTCATTAGTGAATATCCTCAGCCCCCCAAAAAACATCCAATTAAAGAGAAAGTTGAGTTTTGGTAACGAGGGCGCTATACACATAATACTTTTTGTGAGTTAATGAATAACTGATTGTAACAATTTGAAAGAGCATTATACTATTTCAAAGGCAGAATAAACTTTATTTGATAAAAGTCGGTTCAGAAACGGATGAAATATTCACAAACGTATTCATTTGTAATTAATGTGGGTCCGAACCAACCGTTAACATTATTGTTTAAATACTTCCTCTTTTCCAAAATTGTATATCTCTATCTAATCACTATTTTTACGAACCAGCACGTGCGCCCTTTTTATTAACGTTACGAATATAACTCAGTAACATAATCATGCCGAAGTATCTTTATTTAATTCCGACAGAAGAAAATAAAGAAAAACAAAAGAAAAAAACGAGAAAATTCATAGCACATTCAAAACTGTGGAAAAGTGGAAAATTCACTGTTATTATACAAATTTGACCTCAACATTCTGTGTAAATGTCATGTGAAAATCTCAGACAAATAACATGTTTTTAAATTGTGGTGTTTTAAGCTAATAATTGTAAGTCAAAAAGCCGATTCATCGGCTGCAAACATTGACAAGTCACCGATCTACTGTATCCGATTTCGAATACGGCAAACTTGATTTATTGAGTTTTACATGCATAATAAATTTGATTGATAATGGAAATTTGTACTTATATATCAGACTTTTAATCTCACAATTCCGTAGAATATTGTTTTGAAACCTGTCATGAATGACACATTTTTCAAATTGTGGTGCTATATTTGTAAAACTTAGTCAAACATTTATAAATTCTTCGTGAACAGTTACGGACACGGTCACAACATCGGCGGCAACACAAGACGTAGACAATGCAGACACAACATAGGCTATGTTGAATTTTACATGCGAACCAAATTTGATCGATTATTAATATATCCTCTCACATTTCAGACTTTTAACCTCACTTTTCCATGGATTATTGTTTATAAACCTCACATAAATTAAATATTTTCAAATTGTGGGTTTTTGTTGTTAAAATTTTGGTGTCAAACATTGATGAATTGATCGTCAACTTTCTATGCTCACGTAAATTGCATGCACACACTCACTACATGTTTTTACATTCCATATTTGGAATTGGAAAGCTCCATTCACAAAACGGGGGTGTGGGGATAAACAGAATGGAAAAAAACACAAATTAAACTTTTACAAATCGGACAACATTTCTCTTAACTTATTTCCGCAAGTATAGCAAATATTATTCTTGATATTTCCTATTATTTATTCAAGTTTATATACAAACTGAACTGATAACAGAATTAATTTGATATCCTTCTACCTATCCCAAGTGGAACATGCTGTACAAATTTTACATGTGGGATCGGATGGGGGGCGGGGCAGAAATAATGCTAATTATAATAATTTGCGCCTTTTCTAAGCTGTCAGCATAAGAAAAAAAATCACACAAAACTGTTCATTATTGACCTCTCTTTCCTCTCTTTTTAAACCACAAATCAAGTATTTTCTGTGAGGTATCAAATTTGCAAGAAGAACCATAATATTGTGCACAATTGTTTCAACACATGGTGGCCCGATCGGGCCAGCAAACATTGGAATTATGAGTTTTTTACTGGCCCGACAGCAATTTTTGGTGGCCCCGGGCCATCGGGCCTGTGCTAATTTCGAGCGTTGCATATATAAATATATATTATATATGTATATTTGATTCATTTTTAAATAAAACTAAACAAAATACAAAATTCCATAACAAGAATCAGGAAAGTTGCGAACCATAAACATAAAATATAGAGAGGAAAAACTCATCATACACACACACATTCCCAAATGACTCTTGACAGGTAAGTTCATTCAAAAGACCCAGTGGCTTCAGTGTGTGGTCAGAGATTAGTTAACCTAATCTGATCAACAACAATGAAGGGGTTCTTGGCTGGGTCTCTTATCAGTTATAATCCCCTCGAGGGCCTCAATATACCGTCTTATCAGAGAGTGGGGAAAGACTCCGCTCTTTTCAAGACTGTCAATTTGATGTGCTAACACCCTACTAAACTGTACTTTACTAGGGAATAGCTCTAATGGGATGTTTGCGTCATGGATCCATCGTCTTCTATATGCCTAGAAGTATGTTCCATAGATCTGTTTGAAAATATTAAGAATTTCAAAGTGAAAGTGAAAAAAAAACTCTCGCTTGCTCGCTCTCCATGACATATATGCTGCACAATTGTTAACAAATTATGTACTGTAAACCGGGGTGACTATTTGGCCACTTTTTGAGAAGGACGTATTTTCATAAATTCTCACTCTTTAGAACTAAGTAATTTATGATTCAATACGTTACCCTATAGTTATACATTTGAAACAATAAGAAATTTGTTCTAAAAAGTGATGCTTGCTGAAAATACATTCATCTCAAAAAGTCACCCCGGCTGCTAACTGTGATCAGCGCCATACTACGTACGGCGCCTGGTTAGGTTACCTGGCTGCCAAAGTCACGTACCCGGTTTACGGTATAAATTCACTGTAAATTGTGTGAGGTACGTCCTTCTAAATCATGATCATGCATGCTGTCCATCATCTTATTGAAAAGCTCAGATTAGTTCATCATCATCTTTATCATCACCATCATTATCAGAATTCATCATCATTGTTGCCGACCCACTCCCAATTTCACAAGAAAAACGTCCGAAATATAAAGCGGACTAACACCCGGCGTCGGCAACATAATGCCTTAATATGGTGTAGTCGGCTAATTATTTCGGACGTTTTTCTTGTGAAATTAGGAGTGGGTCGGCAACATCATCGTCGACGTACGCCATTCAATATTCATCATTATATTATCATCATTACGATCATGCACCACCACCATCAGAATCCATCAACATCGCCCATCATCATACATTAGAGTCTCCATACATTATTATAATATCATCATCATTATCACCATTTACCATTTATATCATCATTATTAAGTCTTCAACTTAGGCACATAGAATAAGTTAAGTATTTATAACCGATCACCATGATCCATCATCAGTCATATTATACAGCTAGCAATTGATAATAAACAAATAATGTTTGTGTAAAACTAAAATTCCCATCAATTTACTCAGCTCAAACAAGTAACACTAACAACTTTGCTCAGTTTGCTGCATACTCTAGTCTTGGCTCTTGCTGTTTCAGTCTGTCGAGCTGTCTCCTTTCACGGAATTCACGGCGTCATAAAAGTTAATTTTCATTCAATCAGTTCGAGTTTAATTTTACTCACATGATGATGTATGCTTTCTCGATCTCCGGCAATTCGGGATGGTGATCGTTGATCGTTAGCGAGCCCAGCCGTCGCGCCAGGGCCGCCGGCCTAGCGCTAGGTGACGGTACGGTGTGCGTGATAGCTGGTGCCGCTGCTACACGTGTGTTTGAGGAAACTTTATAGTGTTAACAAGATTGTGCACAGTCAATTTATTTTGTAAATATATTTAGTCTGAATAAACTTAGATTTGGGTAAGAAAAAAACATCAGAAATGTAAAAATTCTTCACTTCATTATTAATTTTAGGCTAATCTTTTCTCAAAATATCTTTAAGATTTAGTTTTCCGAAATGTCTAATAACATCTGGCCCGAAGGAATTTCTGTGTTTTAGCACTTCTTGTTGTCTGCTATGCTAAATTTTAATTTCGTCGAATTTGGACAAACAGATAAATTAATTGTTGTTTAAACGCGTTAAGAACTACATTACATACAATGGATATATGTGCGCGATTAAGAATCATTCAGTTATTTCGCAAAATCAGTATTGGCCAATGCAGCACTTCTTCACGGACGCTATGTTCATCGTTTCTAAATCGAGCAAGTGGAGCTGCTTTCGTTTGGCACGCTGACGGATCATCACGCCAGAGGTTCAGGCGGCAGTCCCCCACAAGTGCTGGAGTCAAAGCGTGGGCAAAGCAGCAGCATGTGAAATTGTCATCTTCTTCCTTGTACACGCCACCAGAAGAAGGGGAACATGTCCCGTTTGTTCTCAAGCCTGATCTAAATTTCGATGCGATGTTCAGAGCCAAGGATCTGTATGAGGAAAGTGTTGCGGCCAGGAGATTAGTTGGCATCGACATGCCCAAAATGGTTTGTATTTTTTTTTGTCATCAATCAATCTCAGTCATATGAATTTAATTCTGATTCTGATCCTTGATTCTTGTGAGTATGAATTTGAATTTGCCTCTTGGCAATTAGAGAAAGTCTGTAAAAATGTGATAAAGACTAAGTTATTGAGAGTAAAAAATCGGTATGAAATTGAAAATCTACACTTGTAGTTGTACAGTACTTGTTGTACAGCTATCTTCATTAAGACATTAGATCACCCCTACAAGACAAGGGGTTACAGCATGCTGCATTAACCCCTTACTCCATTGCCTTGAAAAAAGCCTGATAGTCAACTGCCTTCATTGTCCAAGTAAACACTGGGGAAATCCCCTGTCTACCTAGCCTTAAAACTAGATGTTTTTCACACTATTGATCAATTTGATGACTGTGTATGTCTGTATAAATTGCATAATTGCTTTGGCCTTTGTTCAACAAACAATTATAGCATGCCTTCATTGAATCATTGTGTTAATCTGTTCAAAGCTGGTTGTAATTGAATATTAAATTACTTAACTACAATTTTAAATTTATATAATATAATTATATAATCGCATAAGTTATTTAGGCTACAATTAAAATCATCGGTATCGCACATGAAACTAAAAAATTATAGTTATTATCTTCATCATCGTCGTCGTCATGATCAACAAACACATGAACTGGACCAACAAATCAAACAACAAAATTATTAAAATGCAAATAAGAAAGGGGCCAACAAATTGATTAAAAGATTATGACTTTTAAAAAGATCTAGTTGTACACTGACAGATAAAAACAATATATAAACTTTATAAAAGATGATTTTTCTAAAAGCCCAAATGTCGGTTGAAACTGTAGGTTTTCAGATGCTTTGAATGAGCCTGGTATCTAAATCTGTGGTACTCTTGCTGCCTGAGATTGTCTGGCATATTCCTAAAAAAGGACAGAAAAAGAAAAACATGTTAGAATGTTTGGTTACATTAAAAATAAAAAATATATCAATTTCATACCACCAAACCAACTTTCGCGATCGCCCGACTCTCCGAGCTTGCCGCTGGCAAGTGGCGACACTACCGCCCTGCCGCCCGCTCGACCGCTATTGGCATTACTGCATGCCGGCGTCGGCAGCGATCATCGCCTGGGCGCATTTTTCTACACGCATGTGGGAATTGATCGAGTTGCTCACTGTTTTTTGGCTCATAAAATTACACTTTGAGTGCCAAAGAGATGCCACAATTCCCTCCAGAAGATGGTCTAGGTTTGGGCTTCCTCCCGGCCCTCCCCCCCAGTGCGTTTTATGTTCCCTTTTTGGACGTACGATCGCCAAAATTTCCGGCGGCAAAAATATCGGGATACCGGTTCCCGACCGGTAAAAGTTTATCGGGACCCGGTTCCGACAATTACCGACATGACTCAGCCTTATTTGACTGTAAAATAATCTTTAAATATAAATGAAAAAATCTTTAAAGTTTTTAAATATAAATTAAAAATAATCTTTATAAATTAAAAATGAGCAAAGAAAATGGCAAGCCCATTTTCTTTGCTCACTTCTGGTCAATTTCCCTTTGTTTAAAATAATCTATACAAAATAAGCTTTCTAACTTTCACTGCTTTGTTTGAAAACTTTTTCAAGTCTCCGTCGACATCTAATGTCACCCTAGGGTCACTCTCATAGGCAGGCTGCAGTAAACAAATTTGTGAGACTGGCAAAAATCATAAAATCATTTCTAGCTAAAATCTCACCAATTAATCAAACTTAACATAACAGGGGGTTAGAATTGAATATAATTTAAAACTTACATGAGCTTTCCAATGTCAGAAGCACTTTAAATTCCAGTTTTTAAATTATTTGATCTATGACTTGAAGCTCCAATCTGAGCTTGAGCTTTCTGACTGTGCAGCCCTCAATCACAGGTTTTAGAACAGTTGTTTACATGTTTAGGCTTGTCTGCCAGCCAGTATTATCAAAAGGCTGAAGGGATTATTTCAGAGATTAGTGTCTGAATGACCTAACTGACAATGGGTTCTGCAAAGTACTCTGACTTGTACTATTTGCAGGGGTGCAGCATTTCAATAGGTGTCTGGACAACAAGACAATAGTCAATACATGTGGCTTTTGTATCGCATTCCAAAGTATATAACAATGAATATAGGTCAATTTGTGACTCTAAGGAATTCTTTACAACTTGTAAAGAATTCCTTAGAGTCACAAATTGACCTATATTCATTGTTATATACTTTGGAATGCGATACAAAAGCCACATGTATTGACTATTGTCTTGTTGTCCAGACACCTATTGAAATGCTGCACCCCTGCAAATAGTACAAGTCAGAGTACTTTGCAGAACCCATTGTCAGTTAGGTCATTCAGACACTAATCTCTGAAATAATCCCTTCAGCCTTTTGATAATACTGGCTGGCAGACAAGCCTAAACATGTAAACAACTGTTCTAAAACCTGTGATTGAGGGCTGCACAGTCAGAAAGCTCAAGCTCAGATTGGAGCTTCAAGTCATAGATCAAATAATTTAAAAACTGGAATTTAAAGTGCTTCTGACATTGGAAAGCTCATGTAAGTTTTAAATTATATTCAATTCTAACCCCCTGTTATGTTAAGTTTGATTAATTGGTGAGATTTTAGCTAGAAATGATTTTATGATTTTTGCCAGTCTCACAAATTTGTTTACTGCAGCCTGCCTATGAGAGTGACCCTAGGGTGACATTAGATGTCGACGGAGACTTGAAAAAGTTTTCAAACAAAGCAGTGAAAGTTAGAAAGCTTATTTTGTATAGATTATTTTAAACAAAGGGAAATTGACCAGAAGTGAGCAAAGAAAATGGGCTTGCCATTTTCTTTGCTCATTTTTAATTTATAAAGATTATTTTTAATTTATATTTAAAAACTTTAAAGATTTTTTCATTTATATTTAAAGATTATTTTACAGTCAAACATCCTCTACTACTTACTAGTACTAGTCTAGTGGCTACCTGTTGCTGTGCAGCTGTGAACTATATAAAGACCGCTGGCTTATGAATATATAAAGACAGATGTATCCCTTTTTATGCCTCCGCAACGAAGTAGCCGGAGGCATTATGTTTTCGGGTTGTCCGTCCGTCCGTACGTCCCGTTCTCGTGATCGCGTTATCTCAAGAACCGATTAACGGATTTTCACCAAACTTGGGTCATGTATGTATCTTGGAAGGCCAATGATCTGATTAGATTTTAGGGTCATGAGGTCAAAGGTCAAAGGTCACAGAGCTCATTATATATGAAAAATAGCTCGTGATCGCGTTATCTCAAGAACCGATTGACAGATTTTCACCAAACTTGGGTCATATATGTATCTTGGGGGGCCAATGATCTGCTTAAATTTTGGGGTCATGAGGTCAAAGGTCATAGGTCACAGAGCTCATTATATATGCAAAAATAGCTCGTGATCGCGTTATCTCAAGGGATTGACAGATTCTGACCAAACTTAGTAAATGTATGTATCTTGGGAGGCCGATGATCTGATTAGATTTTGGGGTCATGAGGTCAAAGGTCAAAGGTCACAGAGCTCATTATATTGCAAAAATAGCTCGTGATCGCGTTATCTCAAGAACGGATTGACTGATTCTGACCAAACTTGGTACGTGTATGTACCTTGGGGGGGGGGGGGGCCAATGATCTGATTAGATTTTGGGGTCATGAGGTCAAAGGTCAAAGGTCACAGAGCTCATTATATATGCAAAAATAGCTCGTGATCGCGTTCTCAAGAAGGGATTGACAGATTCTGACCAAACTTGGTACATGTATGTTCCTTGGAGAGCCAATGAACTGATTAGATTTTGGGGGTCATGAGGTCAAAGTTCAAAGGTCACAGGGCTCATTATATGTAAAAGTAGCTTGAGATTGGAAATCTCAAGAACTGAATATCAGATTTCAATCCAACTTGATACCTGAATGTATAATAGGGAACAATTGTAGTCATTAGATTTTGGGGTCATGAGGGCAAAGGTCAAGGTCACTTATCTATTATATTAATACGGTAAGCTTCAACCCCCCGAATCGCCTTCCACTCGAGATATCCTCACCCCGAGGATTGGGCGACTCCCCGACCGTCGCGATCGAAGGATATACGTTTTGCGGAGGACAATAAGGCATTCCCGCGTCGCTCCCGCCCCGTGGTCGTCCTCCAGATCGAAGAAAAGGGAAAGTCAGCAATGTCAATTGCCCGTTTAAGAAGCCGAGCATTGACTAACGATTTATCGCCGTAAAAGTATTTATAAGAATATAAATTGGAGTAGATAAAACAAATAATATATTGAGAAAGCGTTTTAGATATAACACGTTGCGAAACTACCCAGGTTTTAATAAATATCAATATTTATATTACGCGTATGGTATGGTAATGATCGCTATTGCCGATTGGCATCGTATTTGTAAGTGCATCGACGACAAAATGCGACAACTTCAATTTAGCTGCGGTTATACAACGCGCAATGGCTGTACAGCCGTGTATACAGGTTGCGCAGTCATCTAATTACCCCGCCGAACCGTAGTTTATTTGCATAGCTCACTAACCTGCTGACCATCGTCTCTGGTCACTATCTCATTCGCCCTACCGTACACGATACTATAATTGCGCCAGCTTGTGGTAAGATGTATTAAGTCAGCCACGAAGCTACTGTGGGGAAGAGAAATGTACGGGTAACGTGGGTAGAACGAGCTATAACTAATAAGTATTGGAAATAACCCAGTCAAAGCAGCATGCAAATCAAACAGTCAATCAGGAACATAACTTAGGTGTAGAACGCAAAGGAGAACAGAAGGACGAGTTGACACGATGTAAGTCTGGTAGTGCACTGATTTAATCACGGCAAAACTGCCAAATAAATACACAAGATAACAAAGAATACGATATGCAAATGAACCAAAAGAGAACACACCTACAACTAAAATGAACTAACCTTATTCTATATAAGAACCAATGAGAGATAGGGGTGATGGTGGAATGTGACCAGAAGATGATGAAGATGAGGAAAGGTAACCAAACATAATAGAAAAGGCATGCGTGGCATCCACATGTAGAGATAGTTAAAGGCAAAGAGAAAGAGAGAGAGAGAGAGAGAAACTATAGAGGCAGCCAGCAGGCCAGAAAGGAAACAATAGAATAGACAGTTCAGAGGACATGAATGAGATGATTGAAATAACAGAACAGAATACCAACAGATGTTGTAGAGGAGAATGGGGTGACGGTGACAAAAGGGGATGAGCATAATGGAACAGAACTTGGAACTAAATACCATGCCAAAATAACCACCTTACATAAACTTTACCCTACCAAAAAAATTGTCCTCAATTTTAAAGAGGCAAAAAAAAAAAAAAAAATTAAAACAATATTATATAAAGTATGTGATACCAGCTTAATACTTTTTTTTTTTTTTTTTACTTATACAATATACAAGGTTTTTTCCCCGATAAAATCAACCCAAAATAGGACTGAAATTTTCAAGGAGGGAAAAGAAAACGAGCAGAAATAGCATATCAAAGCAATACAAATTGAACAAACTTTTATGCGGCAAATAATTCAGTAAAATATTTCAATATTAAGTTTGGGCTTGAAAAAAAAAAACTTTTTAAAGTAAAAAAACATTTAAGAAATATTCAACACAATAAATTCTTTTTTTTTTTTAAACAAACCTATCCCAAAATTCAAAGTGTAAAAAACCATTAATCCCAAAATGAAAAGAGAAACCTTCGATAACTGAGAGATATCAAAATAAGAAAAATATCCGTACTAAATTGTACTGGAAATGACGTAAACTTTAAAGGAAACAAATAAATTAATATACAATAATCAGAAATGCCTTTTTTCCTTTAAATTACACATTTAGAAATGCACATTTTATGCAAGAATAAATCAAAATAGAAATGATCAAATCACACATCAAATTTCATTCAAAGTAAACATAATTATTATCATACAAATTGTGCAATAAAATTGTATATCGCGAAGAAACATTTTGAGGAAGTACGTAGCTGTACAAGAGTACAATGGGCTCCGTTAAAAAAAGTCAAAATTCATAATCGTGCCCAAAAGCACCGCGGTATCTGTCCTTCAGCGACGCTAAATACCGCTCATCCTCTGCGGAGAAGTCGCCCCTTGCAGGCGAGAATCGGCGGGAAGGCGAGCGTTCGCGTTGGCGTGGTGGCGAAGTTCGACGATAGACAGGAGTCAAGAAGTGGGTGTTGTGGGAGCCCCTCGGAGGTGAGAAAGCGCGGTAAACTGGGGGCGGCGAGCTCACATGCGAGTACGCCGGTGTTGAGTGTGGATGATATCTCAGGGGTGACGAGCATGGATGGCGTCTTGGCGGTGACGAGTACGGTCGATGTCCCGGCGGCGAGTGCTGATGATGTGGTGACAGCGGCGAATGCGGACGACGTGGTGACGGTGGTGAGCGCAGGCGTGACAACTGCGGCGAGCGCGGTCGACGTCCTGGTGAAGGCGAAGGCGAGCGCGGGCGATGATCCGTCTGCGGCGAGCGAGGTCGTCCTTGTAGGGAGTGCGGGTGATCAGTCGGCTGCAAGCAATGATGATGGCTAGTTGATGTGGGGCCTGGTTGTGGATCAGAGGATGACGTACACGGAAGACTGACTGCCGTCGATGGCAAAGTGGGAGCACGCCGTCTCTTGCGACGTTTCTGTGGGTCGCCGCGGCGGTTGAACGTGCACTGCGGGCCTGAAGACTCGAGAACGCCCTTGGCGATGTTCGTGATCGCGCCAACAATGGTCGTTACAGCATGAAGAGTAGAGGCGTCGCACGAATCTGCACACTCGCGTTCACGACATGTCGTGCAGTTGTTGAGAGCGGCGGAGAAATCGCGGTGCATATATGGCCAGTAGAAATGTTGGGCAATGGCGTCAACTGTGCCCTCGTGACTGGTTGAGTGAAAGAACCGGATGACTTCCTCGACCATGCCGGAAGGGACAATCAGTTGAAGGCTGTCGCTAACGCGGTCGATCGCTTTCCTGCGGCGGTAGAGAAGACCGTCGTTAATCTCAAAGCGCTGGAACTGCCATAAATAGCGCCTCATAGCAGGATGGAAGTGGCGAATCTCGCTCGCGTCTGGGTGGACATCATGCTCGATGAAAGCTGTCAGCTCGCAAATATCACGGTCGGTGTGCTGGAGCGAGCGGACATCTGCCGTGAGGGTGTGGAGGGTGCAGGGGTGCAGATCGAGATCCGAATCGGATGTCTGTGTAGAGTTGTTAACTAGATGTAATCTCGGCTGGTGATCCAGATGTAGCGACGTCTGCAGACGATCGAACTGAAGTTGAAGACGGTCAATCTGCTGGACTAGCTCATGCAGAACATGATCGATGGAACTAAAGTCTGGAGATATAAAACGTGGCATGACGACAACGAAGAATGCAAACTAAAGAAGAGTTCCAAAATGATTGGGTCTCTTAATAAACGAGGCAGTACCGCAGACTAAAGAAGGTCAACAAAGTTCTCACAAAATAATTTGGAAACTGTAAACTGATACGGTGTATAACGAAAGTGTCAAAGCCCGATAACAGTAAAGAAACAGCACCAAAATAAATGTTCTATACGATAAATGTTCAACTGAAGATAATACTAGCGTTTGAAGATTTGCAGAAACTGAAGAAACGAAGGCGTGTAGGCACGCACACCGCTGCTAACCAGTGTGGGGAAGAGAAATGTACGGGTAACGTGGGTAGAACGAGCTATAACTAATAAGTATTGGAAATAACCCAGTCAAAGCAGCATGCAAATCAAACAGTCAATCAGGAACATAACTTAGGTGTAGAACGCAAAGGAGAACAGAAGGACGAGTTGACACGATGTAAGTCTGGTAGTGCACTGATTTAATCACGGCAAAACTGCCAAATAAATACACAAGATAACAAAGAATACGATATGCAAATGAACCAAAAGAGAACACACCTACAACTAAAATGAACTAACCTTATTCTATATAAGAACCAATGAGAGATAGGGGTGATGGTGGAATGTGACCAGAAGATGATGAAGATGAGGAAAGGTAACCAAACATAATAGAAAAGGCATGCGTGGCATCCACATGTAGAGATAGTTAAAGGCAACGAGAAAGAGAGAGAGAGAGAGAGAAACTATAGAGGCAGCCAGCAGGCCAGAACGGAAACAATAGAATAGACAGTTCAGAGGACATGAATGAGATGATTGAAATAACAGAACAGAATACCAACAGATGTTGTAGAGGAGAATGGGGTGACGGTGACAAAAGGGGATGAGCATAATGGAACAGAACTTGGAACTAAATACCATGCCAAAATAACCACCTTACACTACCATGCAGTACCAGAGGAGACGCCGAGGGGGGGGGGGGGGGGGGTTGGGGGGGGGGGGGGTTGGGGTGGTGGTATCTGCTCATTTATTATGCAATGCATGACTGTGTAGACGGCTCCTATTCCCTTCAAAGGAATATATCATCGGGTTTCACAAGAATATGAACAAATGTATACGCGGGAGAACTTAGTTTGGATATGAATTGTTTAGGGGACACGACGGGTTATGTGTCATGCAGGCAATTGGAGACACAGGGGGGGGGGGGGGGGGGCAGCGGCGAAGCTAGCAAGAACACGAACATAGTGTACTGTATCTAATTTGATACAAGCGGAACAAATTATCGGGGGTGTGGGTAGAATGGATGGGGGAAGTATATGTTCATGTAGCATGCAAATGCATGTATAGACAGCTACTATTCCTTTCAAGCATATGAACAAGGTATACGCGGGAGAACTTAGTTTATTATATGAAACGTGTAGGGGGCACGACGGGTTATTTGTCATTCAGGCAATTGAAGCCGCGGGGGGGGGGGGGGGGGGGGGGAGCAGCAAAGCTACTTTATTAGCAAGAACACAAACATATATTATTGTGTCTATTTTAATACAAGCGGAACAAATTATGGATCATATGAAATATGGGGGATAACTGAATAACTTTGCGTGGATACTAAACCATCATGATTTTGTTATACATTGGCCGGATGTATCGTTGGACGGGGCCCCGACAGGTTGTTGGGTGGGATTGCCCGAGTCTATTTTGTCTTATTATTTAAATGATGACTGTGGGATATTTAGTAAAGTTTTAAAGTGTCGTTATGTCATCATCGTCTTTCTCTTACCCGCGGATTTCCGCGGGTACAGCTAGTAGCTCATAATTGTGATACGTCAATATCTAAAAGACCATCAGTACCATCAAAATTGAGTTGACAGAATTAATTCTGTGTACATGTTGATTTGGGCTTGACATAGATAAATTGCGTAATGGCGGAGGCATCATTTTCGACTGCGCGCAGTCGAAGATCCATCTAGTTAAAAGCAGTTTACAGGTCGATGTAGGAGGCTCAGAGCAATTCCAGGGAATATGTGACCGGCTATAGCAAAACCTGGCACTTATCGGTAATTCATGTTTTGAAGAAATGGGCATTTTAAGTTCACACAATGTGTGTAAAAGACCTATATGATTGTAAAATTGAAACAATCATATCTTCGCCAATTATAGAACAAAGGATCAAATGAAAGCTTGTGATGAGGCCTTTGTACGGGTATGAAAATCTACAGTTTGATTTTTACCGTCAAGTGCCAGGTTTTGCTAAAAAGTATAGCTGGTCACATATAATCAGATTTTTGTTCAACATTGTATTGTAGGTTTCACTCTGGCAAGAAGTATGTCAACTGGAGGATGCGAAGAGTGAGCTGGAGAAGCAACGAACCACACTAAACTCTAAAGCAAAGGAAATTAGCAAACAGGTAACGGAACTAACATTTTGCATGCTCTTTCCTCCAAGACATGCCCACTGCATAACAAGAAGAATTTATGCTCTATTAAATTGCAAAGAGAATTTATTATTTTTGTCATGGCATGGGCATGGGCTTGCAAAGAGCATTCATTCTTTTTGGCATGCCATGGCCATGGGAACATCTTGGAAGAGAATGCCAACAATTTGTTTGTTTTACTTTGTTTTTTTGCATGGGCGAGTTTCTAAGAAAATGGAAGAGTTGACTGATCGTGAAAAAGGGAAGGCACTCAATTCAAAAGCAAGGGAACTTAGTACTTGTCCTTTAGAAAGCATTGTTTTCAGACTTGCTCAATTGGGCAAGTTTTTATTAAAGGAAATAGCATATCGCTTTCCCAAATTTAGCATTTGTTTTACAATGACATCTATGATCTAATCTTATATAACAATACAAATTAATATATCAAGAGTGATGTTTTTGCTATCGTTGGGTGATCATTGAAAATGTCTATTAAATTAATTGACATTTAATATTTAGAATGCTTATTCTTGAAAGTTATTTTCATCTGAAGTAAGTTTTAATGTGTTTAACAAAATGTTGTCTTTGGACTAATTATAGGCAATCAGTAATTTTGTGAATCTACTTTGTAGCTAATTGTAAAAATCATTTGTACACAATCCAGCCTGATTTGAATATAAATATATTCAAATATATATCTATATATAGAGAAACTGACCAGAAATATAATATGACTGAAAAACAGCAAAGAAATGGGATTCCAGTGAGGTCTCGGGTTCGAATCCCACTGGAATCCCATTTTCAGTCTTGAATACAGTTGAGTACATTTGATTGTTTAATTTCATTTAACAGAAAGGAGACAAGACAAAGGATAAACAGAAAGAAGAAATCAAGCAAGAAGGCAGGAGAATCAGAGAAGATCTAAAGAAAATTAATGTAATTTATTTCTATTTTTATCAGTACCAACATTTAGTATAATCACATGCACCATCACATTCACCATATGTAACCGGCTATAGCAAAACCCTGCACTTGTCACTTCAGTAAAAATCAAAATGTAGATTTTCATACCATTAGAAAGGCCTCATCACAAGCTGTCATTTGATGCTTTGTTCTAACAAATTGGGCAATAATTGGCGAATCAATTTTACAATCATAAGTCTTTTACACAAATGTGAACTTAAAATGCCCATTTCTTCAAAACATGAATTACCGACAACTGCAGGGTTTTGCTACAGCCGGTCACAAATAACAATAATTACTTGAACATTGCAGATCATAATAGTAAAAGATTAACTTATGGTGTACTATTTTGTTAATACTCTTCCCATTGGAACAGATGATAGCTGAAAAGTGTGTTGACATTTTGTTAGATGATGTTTTGATGCAAATATTGGATAATGAAGACAAACTATTATTACATGGCAAATTACGGTGGACCATAAAAATATCCTTGCTTTTATTAGACTAAAAAAACAAGAATATAAAGAGCTTGTAACAGTAAAAGACCTTGTTATAAGAGGGTTTTGAACTTTTGTTATAACACTCAGAGTTCCTTCTAACAAGGTTCATCTGTATTTTTTCTTGAATCAGTTATTATTATTAATTTTTCTTTTCTTTTACAGAGTTCACTGAATGACCTGATGGCAACCTTGTACCCGATGGCGCTTGCTCTTCCAAATGTGCTTCACATCGATGTGGTATGCATTTTTTTCCTTCTTACGCTTGAACGTCTTAAAACGTTCAACACTGTAATATGCACGTTATGAGCACCAGCACCGACCCTGTACAAATAAACGATCTTCAAATTGATTCAGTATGTAGTATGTTATGTGCGATTCTGTTTTTTTCCCTGAAAATTCTTTTTTTTTTGTTCAAGGTTGGCAGCTCTGGGTATGCGAAGCCTCCATACTAACTTTTTTCCTTACTGGCCCGTTCGGGCAAGTAAAATCATAACTTTTAAAATATTGATTGCCCAAACAGACAGTTTCCTTGCCGCATACTACTAAAAGAGATTAAAACCTAAGAGAATTACATTATTTGTACATAGTTGACCAATAGTTAAATTGCCAGATCAGGCAACCAAACTAGGCCATTTATGAAATGTTACCTGCCCAACATAAATGTTTACTTGCCCCGGGCAATAGGGCAAGTGCTAGTTTCAAACCCTGCTATGATGTTTCCTTAATAAATGTTTATCCCATGGATTTTAAATAGTAAATGTAAATGTAATTTTTACAGCATAATGATAATATTTTAAGATATGATCAAGACAGACTTTCATTTAAATACTTTGTTCCTTTTCTCCTCGGATATTTTCATCTCATGATGCAGAGAGGGACAACGAACCGAGTCCTAGAGACAGTAGGAGATCCCGAGCCAAGAAGTTCTAGCGCTGTTAGGGAGCATGAGTTGCTATCAACAGAGTAAGTTGAAACATTAGTATAAAGCACTTTATTATCCATTTGTATTATTTTTAAGGCTGAGTCAAACCGGATATTTTGATATCCGGATATGAGCCGAGTAAAAACAGACTGATATCGGATTTATCCGAAATTAAAAAAACAAACAAACATGGAGCTTTGATTTTTGATACTTCAACCATGGTTCAACCATGGTTGAACCATTTTATTATTTTTTTTTTACGTTTCGGATAAATCCGATTTTTTTTTTTTGGTGTGGATTTTTTTGGATTTATTTTTTCTTCTTTTTTTTCCGTATACCCGTATCCGAGAATTTGAATTCGGTATCCGACCTTCACGGTCGGATACCGAACGGATATCCGTTTGGACTCGGCCCTAGCCTTATTATTTTTGTTTAATGTTAAATTGATATTTTCTCTTTACAGTATCTAAACATCAGATTTCTCAAACATTAATACCTTACAGTTGTCTCTGCTTTTAACTAATGGGGTAACATTTAAAGGTCTATCCCTGTTAAAGGGGTAGGATGAGAACACACAGTGGCATAGCTTGGTCAGACAGATTGGGGGGCATGCAAATTATGGGGAGGGGGGGGGGGGGCGGCACACTGTATTTCTGTGTTTTTAAAAGGATGTCCTCCTTATGTTTAATAATTGGGGGGGGG
>JBAMJV010002143.1:0-97500 GCA_037951105.1 Echinarachnius parma
CCTTCAGCAAGACAATATATCCACAATTCTTCTCTATGCCCATACACCGCTTGGAAGCATTGCTCCCCAGGGAGTGGAGATGGTGCACACAACGTGTGCTGGTTTGCATTGTATCCTATGACCGGGGTAATGATAGTGTAAAGCGCTTAGAGATGATATTGTATCATATACATGATATATAAAGTCCGGAGCAAACAGAGCCGACTCGACCTGATCCGACTGGTTTCAATCAGGCTAGAGTCGGGCCCGGTCGGTCGGACCCGCGATTCATCGTGTTGAGTCGGCCCCGACTGGCATCCGATCGCTGTCTCTCGACTGGCAAAATGTGTGTTGGGAGGCACTGAAAACTGAGCCGATCCGAATGAAAACCAGTCGGATCGGGTCGAGTCGGCTCTGTCTGCAGAGGGCTTTAGGCGCTATATAAACATGATACATCGAGCCTATTATTACTATTATTATAGATGTAAAATGGGGGTGGCAATTTGCATGAGATACAACAGGTAAAACTATTTGCAATATAATGTATTGTAATGTGTAGTTTAAATGCTGTTCATTTATGGTATTAACACAAAAAATGAGATGCGGGGTGGGGGGGGGGGGGGCGGGGGGGGGGGGGGGGGCGAGAGGCCGTACTACGATATCTTTCCTATGGCTACGCCACTACTAGGCGTGACGCAATAAACGTCTTCAATATTCACTCGTCATCCACAAAATGACTTCTGATTGCTGAGTAGTCTGCTTGAGTGCGGCTTAGCGGACGGGGCAAGGTGGAGGGGGGGGGGGGGGGGGGGAAAGGGGCCATCCTTAATATTGCCCCCCCCCCCCCCCCCCCCTGTGCTTGCCCTTCCCGCTCCCAAAGGAATCTTGAATAATAAGGTTATCAGGTTATGTAGTATATAAGCTCCAACACCCTCTTTGAGGAAAGTAAATAAAATAAATGCACATTAGCACCTTTAATTTTGCAATGGGCTACCCCCCTTCCAGATAAACAACCCCCTCTGTCACCCCTATCCGGACCGGGCCTGACTCTATATAGGACAATGCCTGAAAATCGCTTTTTGACGTAGAGTAGTTGGCTTCCTTTTCGATGAACTCCGCGGTTTCGAGTTACCATCGTCTGATTGAGATGTGATTGAGATGTGACGTGATCGTTCCCGTACTCTATGACGTCCAGGGCCCGTCAGGGCAGGTACGAAAATTACGAAAACATCACGACCATGACATCAGACGGCTAAACGATGAATCGAGAAAAAATAGCAATCGAAATCGACATTACTAAATATGGTTCGTCAACATGCACTGACGTATACTACCCCCCTTTTAGGTATTTTCCCTTCTTCTGTCTCAGGGTCTTAAAGGGATCTAGTAACATTGTCCACATCCTCAAATCCAATTGGAACTCTAGCGGTTCACTCATACCTTGCTGTATTTGTATTACCAATAGAAGCATGGGACGGGTTTTTTTTTTTTTGAATTTCCCTTTCGTTAAAAAGAGATTTACGATTGAAGTGTTCGGATTTGTAATTATCCACTGGAAAGTTATAACTGGTACAAAGTCAGTGCAATGAGTAAGTGAATATCAGGTTGCATTTTCACTCATCCAGTTAACATTAACGTGAAGTTTGAACACATTACTCAGCGGGAATATCGGATCACAACAATACACATCGTATCAACCATTCATCACGTTTTGCACAAAATTGTCAACAAAGTTACCAGATCCCTTTAAGGTGAGTTCCTGTACACGGAGTAGCTCTTACCGATATATTTTGAAGAGTTTGCGAAGTGTAAACGTGCATGATGTGAGAACTAAAATAAATAATACTAATGGATTGAGAAGAAAGCTACGGAGAGAGAGAACCATAAACAAACGCAAGCCATGACGTTACTTGACGCATGTGTCAGATTTATATTTTGTTCTTCCACGTAATGATTATTATCAACTAACTAGTATTCAACCCGCTCCCTATAAGTATAGGTGAGGGAATACTCATATATAGACTGTGTACATAGCATACCAGGTACCCACCCGTAAGGTAAATACGTATCCATATGGAACAATTCTTAATATCATAATATCATAATATTCAGCGTAGGTTCTGAAAAATGCAAACAAATAAAGGGGTAGTACAGTTTTGGTAATGCTGAACTTTAGTAACTAAAACCTGCACAAACGACTATAACGTAAAAAGCATTTTTGAAAAAGTGTAAGCATTTTTTTTTTTAAATCATCGAATAAATCTGGGGCCCAGATTTATTACGATGGGATATATTTATTGATATTTCAGCCATTTCTGAACCGATTTTGACCAAACAACGTTTATTCTGCCATTCAAATTCAAATCTTTCAAATTCGACACTCAGTTTTTCATTACCTCACAACAGCGCCCTCTCTACCAAAACTGACCTACCCCTTTAAAACAGTATAAGACAGTAAAAACAAGCTGCAAACGATTGAGATTCCACGTAATAAAAAACAGGCTTTTGATATTAGATAAAGTGTGCCATTGTCAGATGATGATGGTAGCCTGATCGTTGCCTAGCGACAGATGAACCAGAGTCGAATCGATCAGAGTGGAACATTTTTGAAAGTTTTCTTGAAAGTTATGAGCAGTAAACAAGTTATATATAAATGTCCTTTCTCTAACGATGATTAGTTTCGCTGAAATCCGTGTTGACAATATAATAAATGATGAGGTCGGATGATACACGAATCATCATTTAATTCCATTATGATGATAATACAGTTAAAGGGAATGCATCTCAATTAAATAGGTTGCGTTGCCAGAAATCAACAACAATGGTCGATTAAAATCACATAAAAATATATACAATCCAAGATGATTGATCCCTTTAACCCAATGCGGACGATTTGCTTGCGCTATATAACACACACACACACACACACACACACACATGTACTCTATAGGCCCCGACATGTGATAGCACGCGCTTAGTCCTTAGAGGGTTAACACGATGGCTCGTGTTTCGGTCACGGAGGAACGGGGGAAATCCCGCGGCATTCTATATTGCATAGTTGGTGCATGGCGTAAACACATCACGTTTACGATAATGATTTTTACTTGTGAAAGGTTGTGAATATTGCAGAATTCCCGAGTCATGATTTTCCCCCCTCTTTTTGTGTGTAACCTTGTTTAAATCATAAATTCATAGCCAAATCTTGTCATTTTGTGAAATATGTCGCTTAATAATTATTATTCAAAATGCTTAAAGGGCAATGAAACTATGGCTTTCGGTTATTATTATCGTTTAGAGGGTGAACAGACATTTGATTTGATACATAACTTGGCAATATTGGTCTCCTGGATCCCATGAAATCCTTACGTGAACATACCCACATTTTAATAATTCTTACGGCGGCAAAAGATGATGGGAGCGGCTATGTTATTGTAATTACCCGTCATGCTTTGCAAACTCTGACGTATGTGCTTAGGGCCGAACAAAAAGCTTTTCACTGATTTCAAAGCATCTACAAGTATTCAGACAATGGTTTGAATTGGTGCTGTTGAAATGCATTAGTGCATATTATTGACCGTAGTCCGCACAAACCTAATAATGGCGGCCTCCAGTGTTCGCGTGAATAGTGGTATACCCGATAGAGTTTTCACAGTCATATTTCTTCCAAAGCAGAAATCTGAGCAGGAGTAATGTTACATATAATAAACAGGCATATTACGATGTATAAAGTAGGATAAACTCTATTCTTGAGTTGCATTGCCCTTAAAGCTAAAAAAAAAAAAAGAAGACATTACCTCGTTGTTTGTTTCAATTATAACTAAGCAGAATATAATGCTAATAATTAATAGCACAAGGGTAACATTTTCAAATTTAATGCATTAACACGCCCAAAATGCCTAGCTTTTTCCTGACTCTGCAATCGATTATTTAATGTATGGCGCTGTGCATCACGCTGCATCAGTGCATGAATCAAACCCGCGCAGAATAAAACCTGCTTGTATTCGACTAAATGCTGACTTCCGTTCGTTACCATGGCAACTCCCGCTTCGCCCGTAATGTGATACTACTTAGAAAAGAAAAGAATGGAGTGAATCCGTGAATTGAATGAGTGCATTTTATGTGAGAGACTTTTCATTCTGTTTGTTCCGTGATAGGAACACTTTAGGCACAATTATACATGGTTTAATAGCTCTATTTTTTAAAAATCAGACAACATAGAGAAGCGGTGAATTAAAGTCCCCTTTCCCAATGATCAAACTGATACTATACATATTGTATATATCTACTGAATATGTGTTACTGTAACGCATTTTAAGTGAAATAAACGTTAACATCTTTTTTAAAAGAGTGCTAAATATCAGAACGTATGTATGTTATAAGTTTCGCTTAATTATCTTAATCATTGTAATATTAAAAGCTAATTATTTAACTCTCTTTCTGTCTTTTTAATACTGAAATGCGCTTCTAAGTTAATCTATGTCTTTGGGAACCTATGTTGAACATGTTAGTCTCTCTTCAGTTGATACCTTGGGTTAACTTTAAGGTAATCTAGTCAGGATGTGACGGTCGAGTGATGCTCTGGTATACTCGCCATGACATCAAGACAGTGATGATCTGGTATTCTCGCCATGTTGAGTGATGTTCTGGTATACTCTGCTCTGGCCATGACGTAACGTCAATATCATGTTTACCACTGAGAGCTGCGCTGGGATTGCCATGTAGGGTTACTTCTAAGTTCTAACCAAGTGATGCGCGATTTAACTAATGTGGTGGAACCCTTTCAATACAAGAATACATAGGTCATTTATTTACTGTGGCTATTTTATTGAGAAGGTTAAAGCGGCCGGCACGATATGCGCTATTCTATATGGTAATATGTATTGCGCTGATATTCATTTCGCAGAAACATATTATGCGAGGTTATGGCAGTTTCATACACGAACACAATTCACATTTTAATTGCACCATTAAAGAGAGTACAATTGAATATAAAAACAATATTGATCGTATTGGCAGGCGTTTGGCAAAATTCCATGAGCTATTGGCGACACATTTTATAATTTTGGAGATCAATACTGCTTTCCATCGTGCGTGTTAATTGCAGCATATAACTGAAAGAACAATTAGTACCCAATCGTTAAAATGTGCCATTTTTATATTTATTTTGTCGTGCAAGACTTGCTAATTGTCACTGAATGCGAACACAATTGAACCGGATAAAACAAGCAAAACAACAATAGGGAATGATTCTAGGGACTTTATAACATTCATACAAGGGGGTACAAACCACCCCATGTGGGTCCCTTGGCACCTCATGTGCACCTCTCCCATCGCTGCACCCTTACCCCCCCCCCCCCCCCCCTCCCCCAGTTGGAAGGGAAAATACAGAAAAAGACAGAACCATAACTCCAACTATTTGATCTTTAGCAGGTAATGGCGCAACAATAAGGGGCAAGGGAGTAGCTGCCCCCCCCCCCCCCCTCACTCCCCGCAGCGAAATTAATTGGGGCTTTATACATGATATATGTTATGGCAGCCCCCTGAGTGATAGGAATCCTCGTCTTCCTTGAACCCTTGATTCTAACATCTTTTATTTGTTCCGTGGAAGAGTAGTTATAAGGTGATCGTATAACACAACATGTAAGAGTTTGATAACAAACACAGTTTGGACAACTTTTGTGAAAGATTACGTGTGACAACGTGACCCGTATCTATTGCAATAACAGTTGTATAACATTTTTCGATAATGATATCAACGTAACAAGAATATGATTACTTTTTGGCTGAGAACATCTTCTGAAAGTAAGTTTGAAGAGCAATTATAAAAGTCTTCATCTCAAACTTTCAAACATGTCAGTATACAGCTCTTATAGAAAAATCACAATGTTGATAGGCACCTTTATTATGAGGTTTGAAAAGCTATGACGTAGGTAACCAAGACATTTCTTTATTACACTTCAAAAGCAATATTCGCTTGTGTATGATGTCAGTCTGTATATTACAAAAGATGATATAAAATATGAGCGGTCATTTCTAGATGTCAATATGTTTTGCCAACCAATTTCAAACAACAATCTCAATCGCTTTCTCGTCAACAGCGTGATCGAGACAATAGTGCAGTTGCATAAGTTGAAAACTTGATATTGTGTTTATTCCTTTGTTTGGTTTATGGACGTGATGATGTTAGTTTTTATTCGGAAATACACAACAAAAATCAAACAATCAAACATATTTATCCTTTACTGAATATAGTTGTGATATTGTTACCCACGAGACATGTTACCCTATGATGTCGAGGGTAATATATATTACAGAATCAACTGATTCTAGGTGACATTATATTGTTCTTGTTTTCTTTAAATAATTGCCTTACTGTCCCTTCTATTGATTGTATGTATCCTGTTATCATACACCAACGCTTCGTGATTCTAGCCGGATACGTTTATCCACATTATAAATCATATAACAATGATGCACCCATTTCTATTGACGTTACAAAATGCAATTGATGTTTTATGATTTAATTATTATGTGATATAATATATAGAGGCCACACAATGACCCCGTTGTTGTTGGTTTTGTTCTAACCACCCTTGTTGATTTGTGAAATCGCCAGGGTAGGAAATAACCACCATTCAATCATCGCAAAGTCATAAACGATCTAAGAATCATACTAAATAAAGCGGCTAAGTTATGTTTTAACGGTTAATATTCGCCGGAGCTAATCACACTAATTGAGATTGCAAAACGCGCGTTACCGGTACGAGAAGGTACAACATGCCTGGATGAAACGCGGCCAGATGAAAGCAATGAAACTCGCAGATAACATTTTAATCAAGATTATTATGGGGAACATTTTAATCAAGATAATTATTATGAGAGTTTGAAAATGATCTAAAACAAAATGGTATGGCGAACCGCTGCTAACGACAATATCCGATGTAGTACTAATTGTTTGATTAAAAATGACCATGTTTTTTTAATGATAATTCTGTCTAGTAAGTGCTGTGAACATTCGATGTCGGCTTCAATTTGCTATTGCTAATTTGAGTGTTTTTACCAAATTAGATGGGCGTATAGTATCAAAATATTGAGATATATCTAGATAAATTACGTTGAGTTATATGATTTGTAGCGTTGGGCAGTTGGAAGGGTAACCGGGGTAACCGTACTTTGAAAGGGCTATCCTATAGGCAATATAAACTGCATCACCGTACGAGTTGTATACTGTTAATAACGGAAGTGTAATTAAATGCTACATTGTTACAAAATGGAGAAAAGGTGCAATTCACCAGGGTGAAAGTGCTCATGAATGTATAGGCTCCATTGTATATACATGTGTTTTATTGTAAGCTAGAAATACGGAAGCTAGAAATTGTTCCATCATGTTTATTAATGTATTTTGTAAATTGTAATAATACAATTTGACACGGAAAACGCTAAAGCCTCATGCATGGTTAGATTGCAAGATACCGATCAGCCATTATCAAGATAATAACAACTGTATTTGATTGTTATAATTATGTTGGCTTCAAGCCAGGGCTAGAATTACGGAAGCTATAATAATTTCATGTTTTAATCATGCATTCGCTTGTCAGGTAAAATTCGCTAAAAAAAGGGATCTAAGGGATTAATAGGCGGTACACTGATGCAGATCAACTTTCGATGGAAATAAAATAATGACTGTTCGATCTTGTATAACGTAACTGAGCCTTTGAGCTGCTTCTCTCTTCATTGTATGCGGCATCTCATCAGTAAAACCTCAAACATGTTAATCTTATTCATGGGACAAGCATGGCTCCATGAATAAATCATGCTAGTTTATATGGTAATTTGAAACTGAGAACTGCTCAGTGAAATTACAGTTCATAGCAGCCTCTCTAAGCGCCTTCATTTTCATTATCCCTGGTCATTTGGTACAGTAATGTTCAGACCCGCACAGTTATTTTGTACACATTCTTAACTTCCCGGGGAGCATACTAGCTGCAGGCAACCATAGAGGTGCACCATGTATTTTCACCAGAGTGGATTTAAGCCCTCTGCAGACAGAGCCGACTCGACCCGATCCGACTGGTTTCAATCAAGCTAGAGTTGGGCCCGGTCGGTCGGATCCGATTCATCGTGTTGAATCAGCCCCAACTGGCATCCGACTGTCTCTCGACTGGCACAATGTGTGTCGCGAGGCACTGAAAACTGAGCCGATCGGAATGAAAACCAGTCGGATCGGGTCGAGTCGGCTCTGTCTGCGCCGGGCTTTATATCAACCATGCCGACGTCTGATACCAGCTTAGACTAGTCGTATATCAACCATGCCGACGTCTGATACCAGATTAGAATTATAAGCACCGTCATCGCCATTAAGTAGATTTAATTCCAGAGACTTTTCTCTGATAAGATTACCGTAAACTAAAAATACATCTGAAGACTTATCTCCAAGGAATAAATAAAATAATAACTTGCCCACTGAGTAAACTATTATTATGCACTTTTATTACTTTAGCAGATTTACCTGCCCGATTCGGGCAACTACGTTGCCTTCAATTACTGGCCCGATTCTGTATTTCACTTGATGTGGATAATCGATCTAGTGCTTGTGTAGCGCTTCTGCACCAGTTAACAACGACGATCACATTAACGCCCGTGTCACATATTGCTGTATAGCGTTAACGGACGCCCGACGGAGAGCAATATTTTCAATCCGTTCGTCTACGTTTGTATATGCGTTTATTTGCCCGTTTCTTGTTCGGCGAATGCGCTCCTTGTCAGGCGATGTCCGTTGTTTTATCCGGCGGGAAGTTTTGTGCATGCAGCAATGGAGACAACTTTCACCACCGGATAATTTGAGTTCGCCTTTTGTTTTGTATAATTATGTCGTGCGTCCGTTGGAGCTGTCCGGTGATATGTGACAACACCCTAAAAGCTTGGTCACATATCACCGGATAGATTAAACGGACGCCTGCCGAATAGAAAATATGCGAAATCAAATTATCCGGTGGTGAAAGTCGTCTCCATTGCTTCATGCACAAAACATTCCGCCGGATAGAACAATGTATACATCGCCTGACATGGAACGGACATGAAACGCATACGAACGGATTGAAAATGTTACTCTCCATCGCTCATCCGTTTACGCTATCCGGTGATATGTGACCGGGCCTTTAGTATCGACAGACTGTCATGATGCAACGGATGTTACCTCAGTCACTAATTCGATCATCAAGCTCTCATCAGACTAATAACGCTTGAGGGTTTTATTATAATAGGATGACATTGTGTGTAGAAGTAGGCCGGGTACATGAGAGAACTTGACATAGCTGTAAGGGGAGTGGAGGGGGGGGGGGGGGGGGGGGGGGGGGGGGGGTAGTAACAACCTCTCGCCCGCCCGCTTGATTGAAAGACATACAGCATTTTGTAGGAGCTCCAGTGAAATAGATTTTGAATATTATATGATTATTACACGATTTTTTATAAATGATAAAGTATTATGGGGTAGATATTTAATTTGAAAGAACGCCAACATTACAAAACAACTACAACAACAACAACCTTGTCCTCCCTTTTAGGAAATAATTATGATTAAAGCAACAAAATACAACCACCATGATTGTGTTTTTGTTTGGTGCAAACCACCATCTTTTGGACATTTTTGCCTCCATTGTAATTCGTTGCAAAAGCTGACACAAATGTTCGCCTTTTGAACCAGGAAAGCAGTGTTCTTTTTCAATGAAACTTTCACACATCATTCGGACATATCTTACAATGATTTTGGTACAGGCAATATCTGACACTTTACAGGTGCAGCTTTAATACAAATGGATTGAAATACATGTATTATACAATTATTCTTCTTTATATAAAGTTCCTTGTTGTGGTGATATTAATGTTTGTAACAGTATTTGTCATGCGTGTTGAGTAATATGCATGACCTGGACCTTCATGTAATTGTTTCGGGAATCCTTTCTTCACGTGTTTAATGTGGATACAACAATATGTCAAGTTTATACAATTTAGGTTTACTATGCTCCGTGTTGCCCTACCCAGACAACATAACCATCGCGAGTTGACGGATAATTTACAACATTCACATAGTTGTTTTATCAACAGAAATAGTCTTTTAATCAGAATAAATATTGACATGCATTAATAGCTTGCCACTTAATATTGCATACATGTACATACTCTACATCGTGAGTTGACGGATAATTTACAACATTCACATAATTGTTTTATCAACAGAAATAGTCTTTTAATCAGAATAAATATTGACATGCATTAATAGCTTGCCACTTTAATATTTCATCCAGGCTTCCCTCTGAATGTTGATCGTCCTTATTAATGCCACCCACGTAAGAATCCTCTCCTTTCCCCGACTCCGACTCAAATTCAAGTGGATTTTATCCACTTAATCCATCTTCGCATGGAAGTGTTCCATTAGATATTCCAAACTCCTTTGCAAAGGAGAGGCAAGACTGACTGACGAACGGGGATGGGGGTGGGGGGATGAGGGGGGGGGGGGGGGGTGGAGTGCGTGATGTTTGTGAAAGGAAGGGAGCGTGATACACGGGGTGCTACATAATACATCAGAATGTGCTATAGGCTTTCATGTTAAGTTGTTTTTGATTTTGATTTTCGGTCTCAAGCAGATCGCATAGCAGAGGGGGCGTTCTCTGATGGCTCAGCACCCCCTCCCCCTCACACACTGCCTCACACATCGCCTCTTGAGCCAGACGAGAAAAGGGTAAAATAACCTGACCTTTTCGCTTGTCTTTTGTTTAATCGATGCCGAAGCACCTTAACCCGTCTAAATCCTCCTCCAAATCCGATCAGCCGAAAGAAATGAACGTTTGTCTAATTCGTATGTTCGATTATCATGATTATTCCTTCAGTAAAAAGAGATGCGTCCTTGCGCACATCGTGTACAAGAAAGACACCGATTCAGTCACCCTGATAATAATTGTTATCTGAAGTAAAACGGAAGCTTACCTATTGTAGGGCAAGGCGACAAGAAGATAAAGAAATACATAGAGACAAAAACAGAACGTCATGTTAATGTTGGCCAAGGCCGTTCTCTTCTTGTGTCGTGGTTGGCATGACAACGCCACCGAACTCCGAATAACAATAATTATTCATGCGTGCCATTGACATGGTTGACTATAATTTAAAGGGGTAGTTTAGTTTTGGTAGAGAGGGCGCTGCACATCACAATTTTTTTGTGAGGTAATGAAAAACTGAGTGTCGAATTTGAGAGAACATGCAATTTTAATGACAGAATAAACTTTATTTGGTCAAAATCGACCCAGAAACGGCTGAAATATCAATAAATATATCTCATCTTATAATTATTTGGGGCCCAAATAATTAGATGATTTTTTCAAAAAAATAAAAAAATACTTGCACTTTTTCAAAAATTTTCAAAAGCGTTTTTTAAATAGTTGTTGATGATCTCTCTATTTAATCATGATTTCAATCAAACATCACATGCATAATTTTGTATGAAAAATGGTTGAAACCAATGCCTTTTTAGAAAGCGCCCTCTTGTGTTTTTATGGCTCTTTTTGAATGATAACGGGCTTTTTACTTAGTCTTTTGTAATTTTGTATACCTTTCGAGCATGGTGGAGTTATAACTATTAGTTTATAATGTTACTGTCCAGGTTTGGTTACTAAAGTTCAGTCTTACCAAAACTGTACTACCCCTTTAACTGACATAACCATGGAAACTACATCGTAGAACTAGCATATTTGAATGATTCAATAAATTGTTCTAAAATGTTTTAACACAAACTATGTAACTGCAAGACGTAAAACATAACAATGGGACATTTCAAAAAATATAAAATTACGAATGGATGGAAATTGAGGGCAATAAAATCACGTCAGTCGTTTTGTGTAGGTCTTCTTCCAGATACAGTGTTAATGCGAATTATAGAATGGGTTGATAAATCCCTGCAATCTGATTGGTTGAGAGCAAAATTTGTGCAGACAATTAATTGTACTGGATGCATGAAAAGTCATGCGTCCGGTAAAAAAATCATGCGTCCGGTAAAAATTTCATGCGTCCGGTAAAAATTTCATGCGTCCGGTAAAAATTTCATGCGTCCGGTAAAAAAATTCATGCGTCCGGTAAAAAAATCATGTGTCCGGTAACAAATTTCATGCGTCCGGTAAACAATTTCATGCGTCCGGTAAAATTATTTCATGCATCCGGTAATTTTTCTAATTTTTAATTTTTTGACTTTTTGGGGAGCGTAACAATGCCCATTCTATAAAACAGATGATGCGCAAGTTTATTTCGTGGGTCGGTGGAATTGTTTGCACGCGGTAACTATGGAAACTAGTCTAAACCCACTCGGCTTCGCCTCGTGGGTTTAACAGTTCCATAGTTACCTTGTGCAAACAATTCCTACCGACCCACTCATACCTGCGCATCATTTGTATACTATTCAACATATCTAGGACATACAAAAAACAAAAAAACATAACATTACGAATGAAAGGAACATAACTTCTTAAATATGCTCCACTGCTTTTTTAGGACAATATAATGATGAATGTCAGTCGTCTTTTGTAGGTCTTCTGTTTACACTCATAACCACTAATATGTTTATTGGCTCCTTGCAGTGTTCTATGTATACCCTCGATGGCGTCGGTATACTTCACATTGGCAGTGTGATGACATAACCAATATAAACACCTACTCCTACAACATGTACAAGGAGTAGGGATCAAGCAAACATATATCAGGAACATAATGGCACGAATTCTCAACTTGTGCCTGGCCTAAAAAGACAAAGACTACCGGTAACACATTGTACCAGCAGACTTATTGTCTTGTCGCTATGGTCCCTGAAGATATTCTAAAGGTTTTTTGTCATTCCTTTGAAATTTAGTCATAGAATAACAGGTCACCAGCAATACAATGTCCAGGATGATCCAGGACGCAATTTGGCTGATGACAGACTATACTGTCATGGCCCATTGTCCTGATGTATATAATCAGAACTCAAGGGATTGACTGGATAATGAAAGGAAACCATTCGAATATCTCCGGGGACCATAGTACCGAGACAATAAGTCTGCTGTTGCAAAGTGTTACCGGTAGTCTTTGTCTTTTTAGGCCAGGTACAAGTTGAGCCACATATGAGAATTCGGGCCAATGAGTACACCGTGTGGTCCCATTTCTAGACAGGTGAGCACTTAGTGCAATGTGGTGGTGGTGGTGGTGGTGGTAGTGGTGAAGGTGGGGGAGGGGAGGGAGGATGGTTGGAAGCGGGAAGGGGTGCAAAACAACCACTTCATCTTCTGATCACTTATTGGAATGCACGTGGTGGGGGGGGGGGGGGGGGGGGGGGGTGAGGGGTAAAAGCGAGGAGGAGATACAACGGATCTCCATATTCGCAAATTGGCAATTGCAATAAAGGTGATATACTAATATCATGGTATAATCGTGTTCAGGGCTGTCTTACTCCCAGGTCTTCTTCTGCTAGTTTGTTCCGCACTTTGTTATTCTTTTCTTCGTGATGTTAGAAAACTTTTTGCTATATGTGATGTCAATCATTATCAATACAATTACCTGCATCTAAGAACAAGGATCCCATACACATATACCAGGAACATAATGAGTAAACCATGTGATGATGATGTGCCCCCATTTCTCGATAGGTAAGTTCTCATTTCCATGGGGTGAGCCTGAAGGGGGTTAAATCGAACCCCTTGTATGTACATTAAGCCCGGCGCATGCAGACAGAGCCGACTCGACCCGATCCGACTGGTTTCAATCAGGCTAGAGTTGGGCCCGGTCAGTCGGAGCCGATTCATCGTGTTGAATCGGCCCCGACTGGTATCCGACTGTCTCTCGACTGGCAAAATGTATGTCGCGAGGCTCTGAAAACTGAGCCGATCCGAATGAAAACCAGTCGGATCGGGTCGAGTCGGCTCTGTCTGCAGAGGGATTTACGTGCCCATGCCCAAGGTTATATTATGGCTATGCACCGTCCCACATTTGTTATTATTTCTTTAGTGATGTTATCATATTAGTTATATCTGCGTGATGTCAGTACCATGATTGTCAACACTATTACCTGCACTCAAACATAATGTATATCATGAACATAATAGGATCACCATGTGTCTATTTCACGACAGGTGAGAGCGGAGAGCGGGTATGTAACTTTCTTCAAGGTTATAATTATGTGTCTATGTCTTCTCCTGTGATCTTGTCCGACATTTGTTTTTCTTTCGTCCGTGATGATAATATCATTCTTCATTCCTATGTCATGTCATTATCAACACTATATTACATGCACATATACCAACAAAGATCCCATATACACACATACCAGGGACATAATGTGCAAACCATGTGCCCCACTTTCTCGACAGGTGAGCAGGTATATGCCTATATGTTTAAGGTTACAATGTGTCTATGTCTTCTCCTGCGATCTTGTCCGACATTTGTTTTTTCTTTCTTCCGTGATGATATCATACTTCATTCCTGTGTCATGTCATTATCAACACTATATTACCTGCACATACCAACATGGATCCCATACACATATACCAGGGACATAATGTGCAAACCATGTGACCCCATTTCTCGACAGGTGAGCATATATCTACCTATATTATGTTCAAGGTTACAATGTGTCTATGTCTTCTCCTGCGATCTTGTCTCACATTTGTTTTTCTTTCTTTCGTGTTGTTAGCATATACTTCATTGCTGTGTCATGTTATTATCAACACTATTACTGCAAAGTCATATCAACATGGATCTCATAACAGCTACCAAGAACATAATTAGAACACCGTGTGACCCCATTGCTTGACAGGTGAACGGGAAGTGGGTATGTACTATGCATGTTCGCTTCTATATACGATATCATTCCCCATTTCGCTATTCTTATTTGCTTGATACATTACATACATGTATACGTTATACCGGTTACTTGTGATGTCATTGTCAATGTTCATCATCACCTGCAGGCATTGTTTATATCCACAAACCACGCAGGAACCGGCGCCATGCATGTGCCCCACTTTCTAGACAGGTGATCATTACCGTTGTAACGAGGGGGGACATGTCATTCCGTTGTAGGCCATGCATGGTATAGTGCATTTTATTTGTACGAAAATCGCATTCTCCCATGGAGAATTTCAAACTAAACACTTCAATCATAAATACCTTTCTAAGGAAATAGAAATAGAAATGCGGAAATCCGAAAACTGCTCCATGTTTCTATGGGTAATACGATTACAATGAAGTTTGTGAGAACTGTATATAGAATCTTAAGCAAGTGTTGTGGATTTGGGTAATGATACTGGATCCCTTTAAGGCTATCTTCTTCCCAGGTCTTCATCCGAGGGTTTGTCCCACTTCTGTTTATACCCTTTCTCTCATGATGTCGGAACACTTTCTACCAGTGTGACGTCATAGCATCATTAACACCTGCTCCTCGTGGGCCTCTAGGGAGCATGATGGGAACACCACCAGACCACGTGCCCCCATTCCCCGACAGGTGGGTGCTAATTGCTCAAGGGGTGAGTGGGAAGGGGGGGGGGGGGGGGGGGGGGGGGTAAACTATGTGTCTATGTCCAAGGTTTACGTAATTTGGGTCTTGTCCCGCATGCATGTACTATTCTTTCTTTCGTGATGTTATAGCATACTTCATGTGTGATGTCATTATCAACACTATTACCTGCACTTATGGACATGGGTCCAATAAACATTAATTAAATAATGTATACCGGGAGCAGAATGAGAACCCCTATGTGCCCCTATTCTACCACAGGTAACCAGTAATTATACCCCCATTCCACCACAGGTAACCAGTAATTACCCCCATTCTACCACAGGTAACCAGTAATTGCCCCCATTCTACCACAGGTAACCAGTAATTACCCCCATTCCACCACAGGTAACCAGTAATCGCCCCCATTCTACCACCATGACCACAGGTAACCAGTAATTGCAATGTGGGCATACTGTAGGGTCTCCGCTTTTCAATTGTGGATATGAAGTTCAAACCTGTGCATAGTGTCCACCTAAGGGAATCATTACCAATTGCCACTGTATAATAATAGGCAGGTGACATATTTAAGCAAGTGCCATAACATTGTTTTCCTCCGCAGAGGATCTAGTGGTCGCTATAAGGAAATTGGACGCTATAGTCAGGTGGGGTGGCCGGGTAGACATGCTTGGATGTTTACTGTACATCTTGTAATTCTACTGAACAACGTCGCGTCAGTTGCACACTCTAACAAATAACTAGTCAACATGACCAGAAACCTAGTCAGCCGGGCACCTGCACTATTTCTTGTCAAAATGATCCGGAAAATCTAGTCAAATACATTGATGTTTTTATTCTCGTCTTTTTATACAGAAAAATTATATAAAATTATATTCAATAGCGTTTTCACGTTATTGAGTATAATTTCAATACATTTTTCTGTATACAAAGGCAATATACAATTAGAACATCAATGTATTTGACTAGATTTTCCGGATCATTTTGACTAGAAATAGTGCAGGTGCCCGGCTGACTAGGTTTCTGGTCATTTTGACTAGTTATTTCTTAGAGTGTGCATAATCAAAGAAGAGTCAGGTTATATATAACTGTCCTTATAAAAGTTAAGATCTGTTAAATAGTTCTCGTCCCCCTTTCCCTACAGATAACACATTAGCAAAGTTGCCGGCGCCGCCCCTGTTTACAATGTGTGAGGCGTCTAGAGCAAACTTCACATTGCTAACTATGCATAAATATACACGAATTGCAAAAGCAGACGACACTCATGTAATTCATGTTAGTGTATGTACATGAAAAGTACTTTCAAATCGATTTCGCTGATACAGCCTCGGTCAGCAAATGTGCGAGATGTGTGCATATAAAAGCTTGCTTAGCGTATACAAGGTTACTATTTATCGTATGTACATTGTACCACCATTATATTAAATGCATTAACAGAAACAGGCCTAATCATGGTATGGTCTTATACATAAAATGTATCGAAATTATGCAGCCATCCTTACTCCACCCCCACCTGTGTATATAAATGCGTTTTACATTATATTTACATTGACCCAAACCTATTTCAATATTAACATGAACCCTATTAGCAATAATGAATTACTAAATGATATAATTTCTTTCACGTTCGTTGCGTTGGCCAGCTATATATACAGCAAATGCATTTACATATTCATGGGCCTTTTGCGATTGAGCCATTACAATGATTACTAAACGTGTAGTCAAACTCACACCACCCTGCATGCCCTGTTGCGACATTACATGGCTCATTTATACAGAATAGGTCTACCAAAGAACTATAAAGGCTCATTTATAACCATAATAATGTGACCTTTCTGGCCCACAAAATAAAATTAATTATTATCCTTCACTCTGCGAGCCTGTTGAAATATGAATGCAGTTGCCTTTACCGCCGCTAATCGCATGAAGGTAATATAATTAGCATGATTAAACCAGCTAGCTGCAAAGCGGACTTACTGCCTAATTACGACCCGTTGTTTGAACACACTGTTATTATCGGTCACACACCTAACCTATATGCATGTACGGTATTATACAGAGGTTGGTGTGATATCGTTTATTTATTCGTGTGACTTCTGTAAAAAAAAAAAAAAAAAAAAAAAAAAAAAAAATCGATTTATCAATTTAGTGAGTGATGAACCATTATCCGTGGATAAAAGAACTGACATACAAGCAATTACACATTGTGTATCATAGGCTTCGCATTTACACTGACCCATACCCAGTAAAATGTCCCTACTAGATTCTGCAATCCCCATACATGCCATAGAGTTAATACAATACTATACCAGGCTCCCGTAGGCAATGGGTTAAGTCACATCTGTATACGAATCGGTTTACCATAACGTATCTTCTTCAGTATAAGTTCTTGTTTATGCAAATAAGGTCTAAAAATACGTTTTATTATTTTGTAAATCTTGAGAGCTCAACGTTATTTCTTTTGGGAGGCTTCATCGATATCATAGTACATTTACCTTCTATGGATCCACTTTACGCATGTACATTAATTTTATAGATATGAATTATATAAAGCTCTGATTTATCTTCAGGCTGTTTCTGTATTAAATGTAGGGATTCCTTTTACCTTGAATATGTTGAATTGTTCTATATTCGTAACATCTATTTTCCTTCGAGTAAAATACAGTACGTTGGCTTGAGATACCTTTTTTTATCACTTTAAAGGGACTTAGTAACATTGTCCAAATCCTCAAAACTTACTTGGAACTCTAGAGGTTCTCTCATATACCTTGTCATATCCATATTAACAGTAAAAGCACGGGACAGGTTTCGGTTTTTCAAATTTCCATTTCGTTCAAAAGATATTTACGACTGAAGTGTTCAGATGTTAAACTGTCTACGGGATAATTTAAGCCGTGTATAAAGTAAGTACAATAAGTTAGTGAATATCACTTTGCTTTTTGGCTCATTACTCGGCCATATAACATACATTTAACTTGTAATGTTCACACAATACACAGTGGACATAACAGATAACAACCCTTTGTATCAAACATTCATCGCTTTTTGCACACGTCAACAAAGTTACTAGGTCCACATTTTTTGGTCAATATACTGGAGTCCCTCTCAACTTCTTTCGGATAGGGTCAAATAGAACAGAACGTTTTATATACGTTCTCATAGAATGAGAATTTTGCAAGCAGTGACTTTGCAAGCAGTGATCCTAAGCTGTGCCAGGTTGCGCCCCTCTCGCCATCAGCAGACAAAAAGGAAAACCAAGATCAAGGTGCACCTAAAATGTCAGATATTGCCCAAAATGACATTTGAGACTTCAATCCTGTACCAAAATTATTGTAAGATATGTCCGAATGATGTGTGAAAGTTTCATTAAAAAAGAACAGTGCTTTCCTGGTTAAAAAACGAAAATATGCGTCAGCTTTTACAACGGACGCTTATGAGGTTTATGACCGTTCATTAACGCTTTTGAGCTGAATGTTAGATATCGTCATACTAAAGGGGCATTTGAAAAAATCTAACCCTATTTTATTCTTCTCTTACCATAAGCAAAACAACACGGTAGAAGAGAAACGAGGAAGCTCCAAGTAATTTTCGTGGAGTTAGACACTTTACAGGCATCCCTTTAACATTACATCCTACGACACATGATACTGCCTTTGACATCCTATATGTCCCTTATGACTCTCCCTTCCTCACCTCCATATACACTACGCAATCCTGGCTACATGTACCAACATTGGCAATGTACATTATACGGGGCAAGTGAGGGGGGTCCTTTGATATGTATTATTGTGTCAGACTGTGTCGTGGCGTTGGCTATTTATTCCTTTACTTGACTGCTAAAAGGAGGGGGGGGGGGTCTAAGGGAGGAGAGAAATCCCACGAAAAAATATGTGAGATGATACAAATGGCATAGGGGGGGGGGGGGGGGGGCTGACTTTATGCATCTTCCTAATGTCAGTGGTTCTATTTTGTTTCGATGATGCTATACAGACGCGTATTGGAAGGGCCAGTCGTGACGCGAACAGAAGACAGACACAAACAAAAACAGAGAAATATCATCGCTAATCATCGTCAAATGTCAATCCAAGTAGCTAGACAGTGTCTGAAATGTCTGATGTTCACTGGCGTAGCATAGGGGGGGGGGGGGTCATGGGCTCGAACACCCCCCCCCCCCCCCCCCCCCCCCCCTCCCTCAGACTTGTTTGTTTTGCTTGTTAGTCGGTAGTTTTGATTTTGGGTCTTTGAATAGCTAATATCCAAAAGCTTGTGGGGACTCCCCCTTCTGGACCCCCGCCCGAGGCCCTAAGGTAGAGGCCCAGAGGCCCCAAGCTAAGAGTTCCCCCCCCCCCCCCTGCAAAATTCCTGGCTACGCCACTGCTGGTAGTAGATTAACTGGCCGCTGGAGAAAATGTAGGACAGTCGTAGAACACAACTAATTTTTAAGTGCAGTTTCGAGACTATTAATTTCATATTGTGCCTGTCTTTTGTAGACATATAATTTGACATATGGACAGATATAATGATTTGTCCCCAAGCGTATTAAAACTAAGAAAACTTGTTCCAGATATCAAGGAGATCGATTCAACTTAAAATAAATCAAAGAACACCGCAAATTGTAAATGATTGATCCATAATGACTAAAGTAAACAATTAACGGACATAAAAACAATTGCTGTCTGGAGATCCATCGATACCAGGGGTCATCCAACCGAACTGTCGCTTAAAGGACCTATAGCGTCTAGATGGCCTAATGTTCACAATTCGGCTCTCTATATGTAATTTTTTCTGAAGAAAAAGAATATGGCAGTCATTTCTCATGAAATCAATAAACTTTGGGATAATTAGTAAATATCTAATTGTCCTGGGAACGCCCCTTTTAAATCGCCAAAATGTGACGTCATCTAAAGTACGGACTAATGAACTAAATTCTGTAGATGACGCGTCATGACGTAAGCCAATGAATTGTCAATCACATGTCAATCACGCTGCCGATTCTGGACCCTAAATGTGGGTGGGGCGTAAACTGGCTGCTAAATGAGATTTGGCATCAGAAAATTAGTCTTAAATCACTACCGTGTTATTTTCATGGATTTTTTTTCGGCAGACCTATTTTACAAGTCATCAACTATGGAATAAGTGCCAAAGTACGTTGTATTCTTTAGGCCCTTTAAGGTTGAACATTTTATTCATTATCGTGTGCGTCTAATAAAACGTTCAGAATGAACAGTTTGATATCAAATATGATTTTTGCAAAAAGCTATATATACTAAAGATATATTTTTCAACTTTGTTTTAAAAATGTCTTTACTTGGAGACTGTCTAATGCAAAGTGAGCAAATTATTTGGGAGTTTGGGAGCAGCGTAAGCAAATACTCGCTCATTCAGAGTAGACTGTGGGATTCCAGTGGGGTATATCAACAATATGGGATCTTGAAATCTCCACGACTTATATTATGAAGATTGTAACTGTAATTTCATTGTGATTATAAATATTAGTCTCGTTTTGTATAATAGGTTGGCGCCAAACCGTGAATAGCTTTATAAGTTGTTAAAATAATGTTAAATGCAATCATTTTCCTAACTGGTTACCAGTGTTAGTCCTGTAGCAATGTTATCATTATAATGAGTCCACATCTACTGCCGATAACGAACGAAACTATTCATTTAATGGAAATAATGGCGCTGCGAAATACATCGCGTCCAAACTTTGATGGAGAAATTGAGATCAACGAATCAAAGAGTTTAAATGACGATTTAGATTATATTCAATGCGCAACCATGATAAAATATTACAGACCAGCGTTTCGAAAACGCCATTATAATCATAGTATTCACAGCAGATATACTCGCTCCGCGTTACAATATGTGTAGCACGTCCTGAGTATGTAACGCGTTGTCTAAATTAATGGAATATCATTCTTTACTCTATCTATTCGCTGCTCCTAACCCCTTTCAGTGTCGATGGTTCACAAGTGCGTTATCTTAATTATTTCACATACTGCCTGCGTAGTTGCAATACGTATTGGTGGCACGTACGTTACAGGTTAATGGGGTGTCATTATATACTATCCTTATTTTGGTTCTAAGTATTAGAATGCGGGTGATACAAATATTACGCTTTTTATATTACGCACAATACCTATGCGACTATATTAAAACAGTATACGTAAAAAGCGTATCGCTGGTAAGTTACAAGTTAACGGACGATCATTCTTTACTCAACGCACTGCGTCTTATGACGACCTTTGCTATTTACTCAAGACGTGTTTACACTTGAACGCGCCTAAATATCATCCAACACGTCTAGATCGAGAGCCCAGTGGGCTGGGGGCGTTGCCACCTGGGGGGGGGGGGGGGGCTTAATATCATCCAACACGTCTAGATCGAGAGCCCAGTGGGCTGGGGGCGTAGCCACCTGGGGGAGGGGGGGTGTAGAGCCTAGGGTTATAATAAACCCCTCCACCTAGCATTATTCTTGCATAAATAATACATACATGCCAATATATTATTTGTATTTATTTATTTATTTATGATAATTTATTTATTTATTTATTTATTTATTTATTTATTTATTTATTTATTTATTTATTTATTTATTTATTTATTTATTTATTTATTTATTTATTTATTTTTATTTTTATTTTTTTTTTAGGGGGAGGGGTTATTCATTTCCCTCTCAATTTTGTTACCAGAGGAGGGGGGGGGGGGGGGGGGCACATACCGCCTCCTATAGCTTATGAGGAACCTATCCCCTCACTTATAGGATAATATTTCCCCCCCCCCCCCCCCCCCCCCACTTTGTCTGACTCAGGCTACGCCATGCACTGGCGGGCTGCTAGCGTGTTTGTTTGTGAGCCGGATAACTCGAGTGGCGTGTACTCAGTGTGTGCTTTATACTGGGTACTGGGTACCCGGGCAGCTGTGTTTCCGCCACTATAATATAATGTGTCATGTATCAAATCGAGAAGCAAATAAGGCTGATATGAACGAAACATAATTATTCACTGGGACACCCCCCCTCCCCCCCCCCCCCCCCCCCCCCCCCCCCCACACACACACACCCATCCCCGCCCCCGCCCCCACCTCGCCTCCCTACTACAATATGTTTGCATAACGGAAAGTAAATTCCATCTACCCTGTGGGTGGTCACGTGGTCAATACAACAAGCCAACATTCAGGTTTACGTAGTTTAAATATATTTACATGTACATGCAGTGGTTACTATTGTCTAAACTCAATATAAAATAAACTATTTCCCTTATTCGCGATAAATACAATTTAAGATAACTATGATATAAATGGAACTTTTTAAAAGCAATCATGTATTATGTTTACTGATCACAATGTTCACGGTGGAAAAAAAGCTATATAACTTTGTTATTATGACAGACGTACTGTACATTCGATGAGAAGGCAACCATATGGCAGTATTGTGACTAATTACATGCATGGCATCTTTTCAGTGGTTTTCAAAGGTTTTTAATTGATTATTAGAAACGCTGGGTCGGATATTCTTGGGGCAATAAATAAATGCATGGCAATTATTCTACAACTGCAGTAGACAGAACAAGTTCAATAACCGAATGCAAACTTAATTACCATAACGGTTCGCACCATCTGGCGTGTCTAGTATTCGATAGAGGGAAACAGGTGCTGGGTTATACTTCATCATAACAAACCACAAATAGGGGGGGCACTATTATTAAATTATCCATAATTTTAATCAGCCTCTCACTTGGTGCATTAATAGTGTAAATTTCATTTGTTTAATTGTTCACACTCATAATACGCGCTTAGATGATCTAATGCAATTTGCGCTCTATAGATATATATTATTACTATAGTCGAATAAACACTGACGAAGCCCTATGGGCGAACATTCGGAAACTATGTTTTCTTACGGTGTTTATTATTAATGTTTTGTCTTACTATATTATTACTACTTGTATGTGTATGCACATGTATAATATCTGAGTATAATATAGACCCTTCACTATATATTGACACACAATGTATATTATTGTTCCATAGTATTTATTGGTATGTTGGCTTGATGGGTTAATATGAAACCCCAATGATAAACATAATTAAGGTTAAGGGGACGAAAAGGGGAAATAAATCAGATAAAAGAGAAGTTCAGTTACGAAATTGCTTTTTGAAGTAGGAATAACCCCTCTGAACCCAGCCTCCTAAAGAGTATAGTCTTTCGTCAAGACTCTCGCGCTATATTATGCACAATTACGTGAGCGAAGCGAACACATCGAGCGCTTGGGCGAGAGCCAGTTAGTCCCGCTCGCTGACCCCGTGCCGTATAGCTCTGTCACAGCTAGCTAGCTCGCGATCGCATAGAGAATCTCCAAGCCATATAGAGCCTTGACTAAAGGCTACCTAAAGAGTATAGTAACACAAAACCCTGAAGAATCACCACCACAAAAGTCAAAAGTCAGAAGTAAAAGCCTTTGAAATGGTTCTGCATATAACATGATACGGCGGCGCGACTGATCTTACATAGGTATCAGACCAAGGTCAACGTTACATTGTGTTTGCTTTGAATTTCAAACTTGATACAGATTTCCATCTTGAAATCATTTTGCCATTATCCTATTTTCCCAAATGACTTGCCCCGAATGCGGTCCTTCTCCATCCGATCGCAGACAGTTTAAATTCAGGAATACTCCAAACACTCCCATTGGCATGGATGAAATCATTGAAATGGGTTTTTTTTTTAAATACTGTAGATGAAATCATTGAACTAGGGGTTTACATGGCGGCTTAAGGGTTAAATGGAGCCAAGTATATACTCGTATACTTTCGACAAATAGAAATGGAGCTTCGTTTTTGCATCCAATACTTTACTGAACTGTCCACAATTTGATATAAATGTAATTATGGGTTGTAATTATGGGTTTATTTCGGTCGAATTATTATTAATTTAACACCTCTGATGATACTTCTACAAACGAATTTAGAAAATGATGAAGATAAATAGAAACAGAGGTAAGCTGAATATTCGAATATCAATATACAATATAAGTTAAGATATTCGAAATTGAAACCCCATCATGCAAACATACCAAATGGCGTTAATGTTGTAATTCATGTAGTGTGCTTCTCCAACGTGTTATACACACCAACAAACAAGTAAATACAATACAATCACCACACTGAACATTTCCTTAATATTCTTAAAAATAAAGGTCACATCGTACCAGAAACACAATAAAAGGCGCTGAGAAATATTTAGCACCAAATTGTATCGCCACGAACTTATGGCGTTTTTTAAAACAACTCCCTCGATAAAATAATGATGGTTTTATTTTGAGGTTAAAGTATATGGTCTTAACACCTCTGATACGCCCACAAACGTACACAAATAACAATATAAAGAAATCCATTGTATTTTTGTATAAAAATGAATATGAAATAAGACAGTGAATTAAAAATATACACATTTCGCACCCTCAAAACCAAGTAGTGTTAATATTTTAAATTATGCAAAGAGTTTTTCCCAGAGGATCCAAACTGCGTCAGAAATGCTATAAGAATAGTTCGCTAAATATAAAGGAGTAACACGAACGACACAAAGTGATGGAAATGGTAATACATTGATGTTATCATTAACTATATTGGTGCGACATAAAGTATGTCAATCATGTTAATATTATGTAAACATTATTTCCTAGTATATGTACGCCAACTCCAATACTTGTATAGTCTTAAGCCCAGCGCAGACAGAGCTGACTCGACCCGATCCGACTGGTTTTCAGCCTGATTAACTCAGTATGCGTTGTCTCAGGACTCCGGTTTTGCCAATCAAACGAGGCAGATGTCATTCGAGGCCGATTCAACATGCTGAATCGGCTCCGACTGAGCGAAACTGACTCTAGCCTGACTGAAAACCAGTCGGATCGGATCGAGTCGGCTCTGTCTGCGCCGGGCTTTACTGTAAATGAAATAACAAGTGTCGCTTTGGCTGTGGTCATTGAATTAAATTAAATACAAATGTTATTGAATAGAAACAACTCTCTTTATATAATATATATATATATTTATATATATTTACTTCAATATTTTACAAATAAATGACAATTAAATAGCAATACACATTCACGAGGATATTTAAATGAAAATATATTTTGTGTTTTAATTATTAACCTTTGTGTGTATGTTGTTTCCTATATATACGTTTAACCAAGGTTTAATTTGATCTGCCTGTATTTTGCACAAGTTAATTGTCACACATGCATAGTCAGCGTTACGCATTCTAACTGCAACACATCTCCATAACATATGGCAACAAGGTGAAATGAATATATCTGACATTTTCAAACAATCAACAACTCGTATAAATCAGATCTAAGGAGGGGTGCGGTTACGGGGCGATGGACAGCGGCAGCTACCCGTTGTGATATTACTATTACTCCTCTGCCCAGCCCCCCCCCCCCCCCCTCCCCCCTCCCCCCACACACACATTCATCCCCCTCGATTGTGTGAAATATATGAGAAAAGAGAGAGAGAGAGAGAACAAATCATATAATATATGATATTACTTATTGACCTCAGCTTCCTCCTGTAATAGCAAACCCCCACCCCGCCCCACAACCCCCACCCCGCCCTGAGTTTGCACTGGCCGCGCCATTTAGAGTTAAGAGCGTATGTAACCTTATATACCACACATGCTACACAACTCACAATACATACAAGTGACGGCCCATTTAAACATAATAGTTTCGCTGTAATTGACGCCCACGTATATTTTCTGACATTTTATTTTTCACAATGCATCAAACAAAATGTATGTCTGCATGTGTTTGTATGTCTGTATGTCTGTATATGTCTGTATATGTCTGTATGTCTGCATGTGTTTGTATGTCTGTATGTCTGTATGTCTGCATGTGTTTGTATGTGACATAAATATAAGGTCAGTTTTCTATGACAAGTAAAATTTGTGACGAGGTAAAATTGGTGGCAAATTGTTAAGTTTCCACTCGACAGAACCGAGACGCGAGGGAAGATAATTTGATTACATATTTTTTTATGACTGAAATTCAAATCTCTATAAGAGATGTGACACGTCGAGCCCTGCACGACTTTCTCTCATTTCATTTCCCCAAAGTTTTCCTAACATTCTGCTTGTAGACATCGCTATTACACAGTAAAAAAAAATTAAACAACTTTTTAAACAACCAAAAACGCTGTTTAAGCCGGTCCCTCTAACAACGTTGTTTAAAATTTTGAACAACCAAGATGTTGGTTGTTCAAAATTCTAAACAATGTTGTTAGAGGGACCGGCTTAAACAGCATGTTTGGCTTTTTAAGCCGGTCCCTCTAACAACATTGTTTAAAATTTTGAACAACCAGGTCTTGGTTGTTCAAAATTTTAAACAACGTTGTTAGAGGGACCGGCTTAAACAGCGTTTTTGGTTGTTTAAAAAGTTGTTTAATTTTTTGTTACTGTGTAACATGGAAAATCATATTAATCAGAACCTAATTCGAGTTAGTACGTGTATGGTGTGTACCAGGTATTATGCGCTGTGAGTTTATAGTTAAAGGGATCTAGTAACTTAGTGGGCAAGTGCAAAAAGTGATGAGTGATTAATAAAAATGTGTATTGGATTGATCTGATATGTCTACAAAGTAATGTGTTAAAATGTCACGTTAATTGGATGTTTTTTTTGCTAAGATGATTATGAGCAAAAATGCAATGTGATATTCACTAACTCATTGTATTTAATTTGTACATGGCATGGCATGAAATTATCCCGTAGACAATTTCATATCTGAACACTTCAATAGTAAATATCTTTTGAACGAAATGGAAATTTGAGAAACCGAAACCTGTCTCGTGCTTTTATTGTTAAAGGGATAGTTGAGTTTTGGTATAGAGGGCGCTACACAAAACAATTTTGTTTTGAGATAACGAAAAACTGAGTGTCAAATTCGAAAGAGCATACAATTTTAATGATATAGAATAAACTTTATTTGATCAAAATCGGTTTAGAAATGGCTGAAATATCCCAAAACATTACCATTTATAATTATTGTGGGGCCCCATAATTATTCGAAAATGTTGAACCAGCCGTTAAAAAAAATTTTAAAATGCTTCCTCTTTTCAAAAATTTACAAAAGAGGTTTTTAAATAGTTGTTGATTATCTCTCTCTCTAATCACTATTTCAGCAAAACATCACATGCACAATATTTTATTGATATATTTTATAATGGTTGAAACCAATGAGTTTTTAGAGAGCGCCCTCTTCAGTTTGAACGGCTCTTTTTGAATGATAACAGGCTTTTTACTACTTAGTCGTTTGTAGTTTTGTATTCCTTTCGAGCATGGTGGAGTTATATCTATTAGTTTGTAATGTAATGGTGCAGGATTTGGTTACTAAAATTCAGTTTGACCAAAACTGCTGCACACTCTCTTTACCAAAACGCAACTATCCCTTTAAAGAAGACATTTTATCGAAACACGAATTAATGTGACGAGAACTTAATCCTGGCAAATCTCGCTAAGCTGCTGAGTGTTTAATCAGAACAAATGTAAAATATCCGTACCGAAGGATAGCTTGTAAATTGAGGGAAAGATTTCTTTCCACATATTTAACAAAGAAAGAATATATAAAGTTTAGTTCATATTTATATATGGATAGTCATGCATCTAGAGTACCACCTAACGTAATATATAAATAAATTATGTAACTTCAGTATTTATTTTCTTCCCAATAACAACCGTACGATATATCTCACGATGCACAGAGTAGCTATTCGTGGTATAATGAATAACAGTTTTTAATATAAGTATAACAGCAACCACTCGAATATTACATTATGCAATGATTAAACATTGTCAGTGATGCCATGAATAATGCAGAAAATTATAATTACATTTACATACAGACATATAATGAGACCAAAAAGTAAATACATACAAATGCAACAGATAATTATACTATACTGTACATGAATCTATACGGTGTAGTTTATAAACACGATCTTACTGGCGCACAATGTATACAATGCAGTAAAATAATATGCATGCATTCAGTGGCGCCGCCGTACATTGAAGCATGGTCATGCTTTCGCCTGTTGCGTCCCATTTACATTATATTAAAGCAAACACACATTGCACAGAACGGGTTCTACTTTCCTGTGCACACTTTATCATGTTGCTGTACTGACTGCAATCTGGGCTTGCATGTGTCTGCTTCCACATCTTATGTCCCCTTCCACTATCACCCCCTCTCACCCCCTCCCCCTCTCCCTCTCAATGTCTTCCCTTCTCCTATCTTTCCATATACTTTCCGACATAAAAACATATTTATTTGCACATATTAAAAGTTACTTACTGTGCGGACTATCATGTTGCTGTACTGACTGCAATCTGGGCTTGCATGTGTCTGCTTTCACATCTCTTCTGCCCCCTCCTCCTCGCCCCTCTCCTCCTCGCCCCCCTCCTCCTCGCCCCTCTCCTCCTCGCCCCTCTCCTCCTCGCCCCTCTCCGTCCATCCCCTTCCCCATATCACATCTTTCCCATTATACTAACATAATCGGCAAGGCAAAACACATTAATTTACTAGCGCATACGAGTTTCTACTTACTGTATATACACACGTTATAATGTTTATTTTCTGTTTGCAACCATTGCTCATAGTGTCTTATTTCCCATCTTATCTACCCCCTCCGCCTCCGCTCTCACCCCTCTCCGCCCTTCGTCTACCCCATCCCTCTCCCTCACTACCCATATCCCCTCTCTTCCATTATACAAACACATCGACAACAAGTTTCTGCTATCTGTGCACTATGTTTCAAGTTGCATCGCTGACTGCTTATGTTCTTATATTTTTCTGCCCCCTCGGCCTCCTCTCTCACCCGGTCCTCTCTTCGTCCAGCCATTGTCTCTACCTCTCACCCCCCCCCCCCCCCCCCCCTTCCTCTCGTTCCCATCAAGCCAACACATTGACACTGCAACACACATTTACTTTACTTCCACATACGAGTTTCTACTTACTATACACACTTCATCGAGTTGCTAGCATGTTTCTGCTTTCATAATCTTCCCTGCCCCCCAACTTCACCCCTCTATATATATCACGTTTCTCTCAGCTCTACAATCTGTTCACATTCAAAGTACCCCCGTGCCTCTCCTCCACTCCCTCTGTGTACCCCTCCCCTCACCCTCCCAGTTATCTATCCCTTTATTCCCTTGTACATCGTACTCCCTTCTCCCCTCCCATCTTCTCTCGATCTTCTCCCTTACTCCCCTCTCTCCTGCTGTTATCTTTTTACTTTTAAAGTCTACACCCCCCTCTCTCTACATCTCCCGTCCCCCTGTCCACCTCTCTCCATCCGAAGCGCGATCCTTTCACGTTTTAAGTATTGCCCCCCTCTCTCTACCTCTCCCCATCTATCTAATCCCTCTTTCTGATCCTCTCTTCAATCCATTTCCATAATTAATCTCTTATTATTCGCTTTCAAACTTTGCAGTGATACTTTTGAGAAGAATAAATAATGACTGTCGAAAACTGCGTATCTAAAATAAAATCGTAATGTGTAATGTGAGCCAACTGACAGCCGGGGCTTAATCACCATCAGAGGCATAATGACAATGGTTAATTGAATGTTTGCTAAAGTATATAACCTTCCCCTTACTTCATCACCATAAATCGAAATGTTTAAAATCTTCGTCTCCCTCTCTCTTAACCTCTCTCTGATCTTCCCTTCCGTCCATTTCCCTAATCAATCTCACTTTTATCTTCACAATGTAATCTTTGGAAGAAAAAAAAAAAGAATGCCGAAAAGTGTTTATCTACATTAAAAAACGTCCGTGTAATAACCAAATTAGGGTCAAATTGATGTCCTGTGCTTTCGATTCTAGCATCATCATCATCATCAGGGGCATAATGGCCGTGGTTATATAACTAGAATTAATGTTTGCTGAAGAAACCTTCCCCTTAATTAACCACTCACCATAAATTGAAATGTTTCAATGTTGCTGTATACGAAGCGGAATCCGAGAAGAGGGTAAATGGTGGTTGTGTTTGTCATGGTTACCACACTCATTGCCATTGTGAAGGTAAATCACGTGATGTAGCCGTTAATTGCCTTTTAGCGCCAGATATACATTATATCATGAATCGGCGAGTTCAATTTTAAGACCATTTTTGAAAAATTATCAAAATAGTTAGTTTCCTATTTTTCAGGGTGTCCAAATAATTGTTGGCTACACTGTATGTTTCGAGTCTGATTTTCTTCATTTAGTATCCAACTATACAAACACATCAGTATGACAAATCGAATGAACGTTTAACATGTTAAACAAAGATCTTGAAGGGATAAATGGGACCAGAAAATAGCATTAAATGCCAATCACGTCTGATATAATGCACTGAAATAACAGTATTTTACCAAATATAAATTTACAATGTCTGTGCATTATGAGTAGCAAAAATCAAGCTGGTTATTTTGTATTATACATTCACAGTAATTTAACAACCGCTATCGCCTCTCTGACATTCATTCCTGTAGATTCTTCCATTGATGCCGGCCGGACGATTTAATGCTATAAATCTACTGACACATATACTATACCGTATACGATGGGAAAATACCAGCAAAGTGTAACGCCTTTTGGACAACAAATAAGCTTCACAAATTATATCCGAATCACACTAATCACACGCTCACGCGATCATGTCCATGTTTGTGTGTAATTTTCCAATATTAGGCGTCAGGACGCATTTAGAACATGATCAAGATTGAATCCACTTTGTTTCTAACGGCTGGATAACGTTAAATATGGCTAACATAATTATACAGTTAGTTCAAATAAAATGAATGAGCATGACCTGCGCTATACTTTGAGAAATATACGGAGAAATATAGATATGGTGTAATACATGGTATAATGCATGTTATATTATGCATATATATGGTATTAAAGGGATAGTTGAGTTTTGGTAGAGAGGGCGCTACACATAATATTTTTTTTGTGAGATAATGAAAAACCGAGTGTAAAATTTGAAAGAGCATAATATTTTAATGACAAAATAAACTTTATTTGATCAAAATCGGTTCAGAAACGGCTGAAATATCCATAAACGTAACCATTTGTAATAAATGTGGGGCCCCACAATTATTAGATAATTTTGAACCAACCGTTAAAATTTTTTTTTAAATGCTTCCTCTTTACAAACATTTTCAAAAGAAGTTTTTCAATAGTTGTTGATTATCTCTCTATCTAATCACTATTTTTTACGAACCTTCACATGCACAATATTTTATTTTAAATGGTTTAAACCAATGAGGTTTTAGAGAGCGCCATCTTGAGTTTGAACGGCTCTGTTTGAATGATAACAGGCTTTTTACGTATTCGTTTGTAATTTTGAATTCCTTTCAAGCATGGTAGAGTTATAACTATTAGTTTGTAATGTGATGGTGCAGGTTTTGGTTACTAAACTTCAGTTTGACCAAAACTGTATACTTTACCAGAACTCAACTATCCCTTTAAGTTTTAATGGATCAATATAATACATTACAATAATTGGCAAATTATTCTTGAATACAAAATTATTAAAATAAACATGTGACAGACGCTATTTAGAATGAATGATCATTGTACTTTCTCATTCATTATGATGAGTCTATCTTTTACAATTCTTACATTGTACTAAATGATACTTGTTATCTATATACATTAAACGAAATTAATGATTGATGATATTTCGACCGCCTTTTAAAAAAAACATTAACTTATTATGCGTCCCTCCCCCCCCCCCCCCCCCCCCCTCTCTCTCTCTCATTTGATTATTTGACTCTTTTTATATAGTATTTATCCCTTTCCCTGGTTCATTAATTATTTCTTTCAAATTCTCATTATAATCGAACGGAATACCAATTTATCATTTACACGCAGTGCGATGCACTTATTACCAATTACTCTTTGACTTGCATGCCGTTAAAGGGAACTTGTATTTTGCAGAGGTTTCAGAAGAAAAAAAATATATAATTATGGTCAAGTTCTGACTGAAATCATATGGTGATAGGAAAGAGATTTTGGTTAGATGCAATAACTACTCTAATTCACAACGCATTGATGAAAGAAACTATAACAACTACTTGTATTTATAGATGGAACTGAGCTATCATTATTCAAATTCGTTGGCTGCCGTTTTCAGTAATGTTCGTAAACGTTCCACCATTTGTAATAAACTTGAACTGTTTTCCTTTAATAATGTAATAGAAGAACATAAGTTTGGTATATGTGTGTTTCTAGATATCTTGTTTACCTCGCAAAATACAGTTTATTCCGACGTGCATGCCAGTTTATTATAAACAGCAATACCACCCCTTTAATATAAGTAGGTTTGCGAATTACACATTCGCGCTTAAATGCTAAATGACAGGCGAATGAGAAATGTGGCGCCTGCCTTTTGGCGGGCGCGGGAACTAAAGAAGGACGGCAACCCGACGGCAATAAATCAACGCATGTTTCCTATATCGGGACACGGACATTAATGAACTGTAATTACTGCATTATACGAGCTATGAATTATTGACAGACAAACATATGCCCTTCATTTTGACAAAAGACAGAAAGGTCAAAGCGAATGTTTATATGAATACGGAGAATTACCTAGCCGTTAAACTGTTCAAAAGATGTATATTTCTGATTATTTTTGAAATCATGACAATTTTCCCGTCAGGGATAGAACATTAATGCGCTGCAATTACTGTTTATGAGGCTTAAATGATAATTGCTAGGTATGCCAAATTTATCGCAATGCGGAAAGGTCACAATAAACATTAAAAAACTTATTATATTTTCGATTACTTTCTAAATAATGAAGCACTAATGATGCGCGTTAATTACTGTTTAAAGAGGATTAAAATAAGATTATGCTTTGTATTTGTTTTCAAGCGATGTCATAACAAATAAGACTAAGTATGAAGCCAATGTAACATTTACATTTTATAATGGAACCATAATGTCATAAAATAAGCTGATCAAATAGTGTACCACTTTCCTTGTCTCCTATAGGTGACATAAAACTACGTGATCACGATTATTTTATACTTCTTATTTTTGTTTTACGTGTTTAAATTGTTTCAATGTCCAATACAATCATGTAGACCAAGGGCAATTCCACGGTAACGGAAGGACATTCAGACACAATTTTGGAACTTCAATCAAATAATTCCAGGATCCTGCTTTTGATTTTTTATTCTAAATGGCATGTCTTTGATCCTTGTTGGGACACCTTTGATTTCAACTATTTCTAAAATTTTGACCGCATTATGTAAATTAGATATGGACACTAATGAGGCCGGTAACGGAAGGACGCCAAAATGGACATGGGTTTTCAAATTTTTTAGTTATGACCCAATCTCCGTGAAGTTACGAGGTTTATCATGTTAAGTTGGCTACTAGTCAATTTCCTTATGTTCACAGAGTATAACACCACCTTTTAAGAAAAATATCTACATTGGTATATTAATTATGAGAAATTAATTACTCCAGTGTTCGGTAACGGAAGGACGGTAACGGAAGGACCTCTGAAAAGTCTATTGGAATTGTACAATAAAATTAATTTTGAAATTTAAAGACCATTTATGAGAAGGAAACATCTCTTTTGTGGTCTAAAATGAGTTTGTATCATAGATAGCATATGGACATCACAAGCATTTACATTTCTATTTTTTTCTTACTATATTTCATGCTCCAATGGCTCTTATTCATGGTCAATCCATGGTAACGGAAGGACACTCAGACACAAATTGTCAACTTTAAGAAAGACATTGTTTAATACTTGTGTTGTTAGAACAGTCTATTTTGATAACAATACTTCCAAAACATACAGTTTTAAGGTCCCATAATTTTTTTTTGGTTTTATCTCCGCACAATATTGAATATGCATACAAATGAGGTCGGTAACGGAAGGACACTAAAATGGACAAGGTTTTGTTATCAAATCAGTTTTAACTAAAACTCTGTGATATTATATAATACAAAATTTTTTAAGGGTACACATTTCATTCTCTGAAGGGTTAAGAAGAATTTACTAGTTCTTTGATTAAAAGTTGTCCGCAGATATTTGAGTTATTTCACACAAAGCGGACCAATGTTCGGTAACGGAGGGACATAATGGACTATAATGTATGATATGACACAGTAGGGTCATTCCATGTCAAATCACCTTTAAAAAAATTGAAAAATTTCATCGCAGCCCTCTTCAAATTTGCTAATATTTGGTATGTATGATATTTCAACCTTTAAAAGCGCAAATATTTCAGTTTTAGCCCAATCCGCCCAATGGTTTTGGCGCTATGGTCGATTCTTATGGGGGAGTTTTGTAAGAAATGGGCGTGGGCACCATTTTTCAAATGGCCATTGTCCATTAACTGTTGGGTCAATTTATTTTGTAAAGGTGTCATTGGACTGGGGATGTTATGTGCAATCCATTTATGCCATTTGTGTTCATGCATGAGCGAGTTTGGATACGATAACCTTTGACCTTAGATTTTGACCTTCCGTTTTACCTCGTGGATCAAATAATTTTGAGAATTTTGTTTGCTTAAATCTTGGCTTGATATAATTTCTACAACATATGAAAGAATTGGAGATATGTTATTTCTTGCTTTTTCTACAGCCTTGTTTATAGTTTGCAAATTTCATGTAAAATTTAATTATTTTAGACCTACACCCATGTCCAAGAATTCTATAGGGGTGTATTGTATAAAAAAAAAGACCTATTCAAAGTCATGATCAGAGCCTATTCACACCCTGGCTCACCACAGTTAAATAGACCTACTAATCCCCATACAATAGAAATCCAGACAAATGGCATCATGGTACAAGGGCCCTGTTGCAGAAAGAGATAAAATCAATTGTGAGCCAGATCAAATGTTCTAAATGCACAAATCTGATTGGTTGAAACACAGAAAATTACTAGTCTGACCACGCTACGCCACTGATAGCTGGCCATTGCAGGTATTGTCTCATTATTTTGGGTTTTCATATATGAGAGACAAATTTTTGAACATAAATTTTGTCATAATATGTAATATGAGGTACCTTGTCCATCTGTTACCATGTGTATGGTAACGGAAGGACATTTTCTTTTGTTATTTATTAATTAACGAAGAAACAATGAGTAATACAATTGTTAGCAATGGGAAGGCCTACTTGAACTTGCTTTGCACTGAAGATTGGTCTGCTCTCTAACAATTATGTGAGCCACAAAATTAAAAATATTGATTTTTCGGTAACGGAAGGACATTTTCATAGGCTGAAAATAAGAAGTCATTGAAGCATAACAAATCAAATAAATCATACAAATTTACTATTTTACGAAATGGTCATATCTCAGGAGTCAGAATAATGGTTTTTAGGCTTAACTGGGGAAATATAAAACAAACACAGGATCAAAACACTTTTTCACAAAAATGTCAAATTTGTGGGGTTCAATTATGGTTATAAAGTTATTATAAAAAAACAACTAAAATTATGTAAAACTAAAATTTTCTCATTGAATTCCAAAAATATAGAATTTAAGCTTTGATTTGATACCAAATTTGTATCATGAAAATGCTTGTAAATTTTTTGGTCAAATGTCCACTTTGGCGTGGAATTGCCCCCAATTACTCTAAACTCGCTGCGCCCGGCCTCGTCAGCACATCTCGGGGGCGAAGGGATGTGCACCAGGGTACCGATAATAATTTGTGGAAGGTAACAAATAAAACGTCCACAATAAAGTAGTACACAGAGTGCCCATAATAAGTGCCCCCTACCATTAACCACACGTTACGCCTCTGGCACCCATATAATATTTACTGATGCGCTTATATCATTGCTATTTTCACTTGTTTGCATTGTTTTAACTGTCCAAAACATGTCAATGACTCTAACCTCGCAACCCCGGGCCTTGTCAGCGTATCTAGAAAAACTATTTGTGGAAGGTAACAAATAAAACGTCCACAATAAAGTAGTACACAGAGTGCCCATAATACGTGCCCCCTACCATTAACCACACGTTACGCCTCTGGCACCCATATAATATTTACTGATGCGCTTATATCATTGCTATTTTCACTGGTTTGCATTGTTTTAACTGTCCAAAACATGTCAATGACTCTAACCTCGCAACCCCGGGCCTTGTCAGCGTATCTAGAAAAAATTACAAATGCGAAATACATGAATACCCATAATACGTGGCATGCCAGCCATCCCCCCCCCCCCCCCCCCCCAACAAAAAAGGGGTAGGCCCACGCTACGCTACTGGCACCCTGCATAGTCATACATAGGACGAGGCCCATAATGTATCGCCCCACGGTGGGTGTCCATCGATCATGAAACTTCACGTGATGTTCACAACATGTAGCAGTACTATATGGCGTGTGACCTGGGAAGAGTTCGTTCGTTAGTTTGTTTGGTCCGTTGTTTGTAAGCTAGCTCGTTCGTTCGTTCGTTAGCTTGTTTGGTCCGTTGATTGTAAGCTAGTTCGTTCGTTCGTTCGTTAGTTTGTTTGGTCCGTTGATTGTAAGCTAGCTCGTCCGTTCGTTCGTTAGTTTGTTTGGTCCGTTGATTGTAAGCTAGCTCGTTCATTCGTTCGTTAGTTTGTTTGGTCCGTTTATTGTAAGCTAGCTCGTTCGTTCGTTCGTTAGTTTGTTTGGTCCGTTGATTGTAAGCTAGCTCGTTCGTTCGTTCGTTAGTTTGTTTGGTCCGTTGTTTGTAAGCTGGCTCTTTCGTTCTTTCGTTAGTTTGTTTGGTCAGTTGATTGTAAGCTAGCTCGTTCGTTCGTTCGTTAGTTTGTTTGGTCCGTTGTTTGTAAGCTAGCTCGTCCGTTCGTTCGTTAGTTTGTTTGTTCCGTTGATTGTAAGCTAGCTCGTTCGTTCGTTCGTTAGTTTGTTCGGTCCGTCGTTTGTAAGCTAGCTCGTTGGTTGGTTCGTTAGTTTGTTTGGTCCGTTGATTGTTGATTGTAAGCTAGCTCGTTCGTTCGTTCGTTAGTTTGTTTGGTCTGTTGATTGTAAGCTAGCTCGTTCGTTCGTTCGTTCGTTCGTTCGTTCGTTCGTTCGTTCGTACAGTATCCCCTAATTATCAACAACGTCCAGTGGTGCCATGATTTAGCGTGATCGGACTGGTTTTTTGTGTGTGTGTGTGTGTGTGTGTGTGTGTGTGTGTGTGGGGGGGGGGGGGTGGCATGCGAATTATTTGGGGGGGGGGGGGCGGGGGGGGGGGGGTCAAGTCTTGATAGATGTGATATCCCTCTCACTGACAAGGGTCCGGTCGTCATTCATATACAGTAGTCCACCTCGTCGCATTCCAAAACACTTTCCATCGTTTGGGTCTGTCTACAATCGTAAAGGTTTTTGTTTTCACTTGTATACCCTGTTTTGCCTAATAATGGGTGAGCTCACTTAATATATACACATTATGTTATAATATGAAGAGATTAAGTGCTTCTCCGGTTTGGTTGAATGTATAATTCTTTATATACCATCGTCTTGAACTGGTTAAATGTCTATAATTATCATGTTTCAAACATTAATTATGAACTTGGTTTGGAGTGACGTCATAAACTCAGCATGACTGTCAAATTATGTTCTTCATGATTCTTTTTCATCGTCGATATATTACAATGTATTGCGCAAAGAACATTTAGAAGAGACGAAGCACATTGATGTAGTCTTGTGTTATGTTATGGTTTTAAAACAGCGTCACTGCAGTCACGTGACCGAGATGGCGTACCATGACACAATTCACTGGCCCCCTGGCCCCCTACGTTCATTCAGGGTCACTAGTTGCGCAAGACATGACAGCCACCGATATAAACATCGTGGATAATGTATACCATATTCATACTCGTAGCTTTGTGAGCAGCAGAAGCCAACCTGTGTGGGGCCATCTTATCACTCGGAACTAGATTAATCTGGAATATTTTGTTGCCATCGCAGTCACGAGTTCGAACAGCAGTTGTTTCGTTTCATTGGCACATAAATGTCTCCGAAAGACCGAAATCATAATTTACTATGTGTCGTAATATCGTATCATAAGTTATATGTATCGTTGACAGTAGTAGACCAACAATCAAATCAAAAACTACACCGGAATGCTTGACAACATTCATGCACATTACTATGTATTTAAGTAAATATGGAATTGTACAAGGAAAAACATAAACACGTACAATCTCACTAAAGAACAAATACTCATGTATCTCTTTTCTTTAAAGTTTAAAGGTTGCTCTACAGTTTTGGGAGTACAAATGTGGCGACCGAGGCTTGCGTATTAATACTCCAAGGGGTATTTCCTCATCCGTTATCACATATCGATGATGGCAGTGTTATGGATGTACCATCTGGAAAGCGAATAACAAAGCGGTCATCGAGTGCATTCTGCGTTGCATTCTCATGCATGTCATGAGGCTAATTGTACACCTATAATGTAAATGGTCCTTCCAGAGAGGTCCTACTAGTGTATGACCATTTACACGCCACATACACGCAATTTTCTAATCGCATACTAAATATATAGACGATGCACGTGTTGGCGTGTCGGAAATAACCGTTAGCAATGCATTGGCCCCGCATTGCATGCGACACACAACAGTATTGCAATGCGTGTATGAGTGTACTGGTACACCTTTACTACTGGTATATCCACAGACATATGCATGGTAGATCTATACTAACTTTATGTAACATCATGTAACACCAAAAAGTGAGCAGTTAAATTATAACTAAAATAACTTCATGGGCTATGCAAAAGCGGTTACAGCCAAAGAGTTGCATGCCAAATAAATCTGAAATACATACATGTACGTTCATTATTTCTTGTGGCGTAAAACTTTAAATTGAATTATATCGGTATAATAGTTAACAATCTAGTGTGTCATGAAAATACCAATACATGTGTACAATATTTGTCTGTGTTCATTTCCATACGTTTTCATAAGACATAAAGGGACAGCCGCTCTTTTGCAAGCCAAATTTCAAAAGTTGCGAGGTTGTCTTATATGAAAGAAAATGTCATTTAATAGCATGCCTGAACAAAAATTAGGGCTTGAAATCTCTTTTTCGTGGAGTTATAGACCTAAATCTAATAAACCATCGTCCAACGGTTAATTGTGCAGTATACGTCTATTCACCCGTCGAGAAAGTTCGCTCACGGATTCCAAGAAGTGCCACAGCGCTATGCGTGACCCCTATGTGAACCGCGCTAGCTACGTGACCCGCGTATACATAACAATAGGTAAGGCAAGCGATTACTAAGCAAAATAACCAAACCTCGCTTAAACTGGCTACATGTAATTATATATTCTTCATTTTTTAGATCTTTTTCCGTGACATACCTTTACAAATGTTTGCTTCACAATACCTTTACAAGAATAAGTACAATATTGTTGTAATATTATGCTAAATCATTTATTGATCGATATATAGTTTGATGGAGGGACGCATTCGTTTTTCATTCGTAGAATCCAAATTACAGGGCTGTTCGATCTGATTTTGTGTGTGTGTGTTACATTCATCCCTATCCGTCAACTGGAAACTGTTCAGACGCTTTGTAAAAGAGGGACTGTCCCTTTAAAGGGGGTATCCCACCGAGAGGCGAACGTTAGCGAATTTTGCAAATTTTGGATTCGCCAACTTTTCTGACGAATGTTAGCGAATGTTAGCGAAAATCAGGGTTTGCCTCTGCCACCCTGATTTTTGCCAACATTTGTCAGAAAAGTTGGCGAATCAAAAATTCGCAAACGTTCATAAGCATTCGCCGCTCAATGGGTCGATTGCATTTAGGAACCATATGGTCATGTAATCGCTAGCATTGGCGAACGTTAGCGACACCGTCTTAAAACCGTTTGCGAACGTTTGCAACTGTTTGCGAAAAAATAAATTCGCAAAGAAATTTTGAACATGTCCAAAATTTCTTTGCGACAAGAAAAACTGTTTGCGACAATTAAAACCGTTTGCGAATTTTCTTGCAACCGTTTGCGACCGTTAACGAACCTTTTGCAACCTTTAACGAATCCTGGCGAAATCCCAAATTTGCTATATTCGCAAACGTTCGCCGCTCAGTGGGATACCCCCTTAATGTGTTGTTTACTTGAATAAAACCTTATCAAATGCTCCCCTGACTATATCCGAAAAATATTGTTAAAGGAGCAGTACACTCTAAATTACAGGGATTTAAAATCTAAACCGTAGCTTGGATTAAAACAAATATAAATACACTTAGATTATTTGTAAATCTATGGAGACTTAAAAAGTCGCGCGAAAGCAATTGTTAATCGAAGGCCAAGGTGTGATTTTCAATCCATCAAAGGATTGGAAAATAACGCCAGGTTATCGGAGATTTGACGAATGAGAACAGAGATATTTCACACGTGACCTACTGCGGTATTCTGAAGCTCAGTTTTCTTAGTTTTATATGAATATTCATAACTAGGATTACGGTTTTGGTTAGAGTTAAGGATATGATTACAATGAGACCACTCTTTCCATCATCGATTTACGTAGCGTAGTGGTCACGCTGTGGACCTCCACGCTCGGTGTCACGGGTTCGAATCCTCTCTTAGTCTTCTATTTTTTCTTTTGCCATGATAATTGGTGAGTAGCGCTTTATTTAGTAAATGTATCATGCACAGTAAACTAAAAACTGAAAATTGTGGCCTGCATCACTGCGTATGAATAATTCATTAGGATGCCATTAACTCGCCTGGGGCCTAATAAGATTAACATAAAACAAATCCAAAAGGACTTCATTTTTAATCTATCTGGATTTATATTTTTTAAATCCAACAAAAGATTTATTTTAAATCATGATCGGCTGGTCCCTAACCACAGCGGAAGAAAGATTTAAAAGTATATCTAATAGATTTAATTTTAAATCCTTGTAATTTAGAGTGTACAGTTTTGGTAATGCTGAGCTTTAGTAGCCAAAACCTGCACAATAACATTACAAACTAATAGTTATAACTCCACCATGCTCGAAAGGTATAGAAAATTACAAACGACTAAGTAAAAAGCCTGTTATCATTCAAAAAGAGCCATTAAAACACAAGAGGGCGGTCTCTAAAAAAGCATGGTTCCAACCATTTTTCATACAAAAGTATGCCTGTGATGTTTTGTTGAAATAATGATTAAATAGAGAGATCATCAACAACTATTTAAAAACCTATTTTGAACATTTCTGAAAAAGTGCGGCATTTGTAAATTAATTTTAAAAAAAAATCAGATTTTTTCCGATCGGATATATTTATTGATATTTTAGCCGTTTCTAAACCGATTTTGATCAAATAAAGTTTATTCTGCCATTAAAATTGTATGCTCTTTCAAATTGCTCTCACAAAAAAAAAGTTCGTGCAGCGCCCTCTATACCAAAACTGAACTACCCCTTTAACTCAATACGGTAATTAACCTTTTTAAGTATAATAATAGTATCATTACTCCACCCAGTCTAGACTAATGTCTGAATGATACTGCCTGATTACACGGTAAATCACAGACAATATAATTGCGGTTACGCCCAAATGAAACAATAATTATGGATACCAAACTACTGAACAAAAAGCCCGCGTAGCCTACGTCCTTCTGCCAAATAATAATTTACAACTGCTCATAAATAATGGTGCGTCATATATCGCTCTGCATGGCCCTAGCGACTCCTGAACTGCCCTGATTACTGCAATCGAGTAATTGAATCCTCGCTCCTGTTTATACGAACCTTAATGTGGTTGTCATTAAATCATTGTGACGTGTCATTCACTCTCCCGCCATTCCACATCACATGGTCACATGATGATCCACGTCATCATGGCCGACTTGTTATTCCGTTACTCGGATTAAAGGTTGTGAAGCGTGGGAACGCTATTATACTTCGCGGATCGCAATTTTGAACTAGGCTAGTTTGCCGTGCGAACTGCATGACACTGAGCCAGCGTGTATCACTCTAAACAAATAACTAGTCAAAATGACCAGAAACCTAGTCAGCCGGGCACCTGCACTATTCTAGTCAAAATGATCTAGAAAATCTAGTCAAATACATCGATGTTCTAATTTAATATTGCATATTTGTATACAGAAAAATATTTTTAAATTATACTCAATAAGGTGAAAACGCTATTAAATATTTTTCTGTATACAATGACAATATTGAATTAGAACATCAATGTATTTGACTAGATTTTCTGGATCATTTTGACTAGAATAGTGCAGGTGCCCGGCTGACTAGGTTTCTGGTCATTTTGACTAGTTATTTTTGAAAGTGTATAACGCACTGTTCGCAAGGTGTCTGCAATATGGCACCTCGCGTCTGATGTACGAATCCGAACACCTTTAAATTAATATGGTTTTCATTTAATTATGATTGTGCCGCCGTGTCATTCACTTTCCCGCTATTCCACATCACATCACGGCCAACTTTTTTTATTCTGAAAATGGAATTAAAGATGGACAAGCGTTGGGATGCTACTTCGCCGATCGCCATTTTGAACTACAGTCAAACCTGTGTTTATAGTGGCCACCTGACTATAGCAGCCAACCTGTCTATAGTGGCCACTAAACATGATCCCCTGCAGAGAAAAACAATGGAATGAAGGTCATCTGTCTACAGTGGCCACTTTTCTTACTTCTCTTCGGTGGTCACTATACACAGGTTTGACTGTAGTTTTATTTGCGCACTGCAAAACACTGAACCGGCGTGTATTACGTACCGTGCGCAAGGCGTGTGCAAAAGATGGCACTGCGCATCTGCATAGAACCCACCTTGAGTACGCTGTCATCTAATCATGTGACGCGTTAATAATTAAATAATGGCCGAACTGTAATTATGGTTCGAAATTAGTTAAATTTGATCAATAATGATACTGTTTAACAAAATATAATTATGATTGCAAACAGATCTTTTCAGCGTAATTGATGATGGACAGTCTTTTTTTGTTTATCTATACCTCAATTATGAGATTGCCCTAATTAACATCAATGGGTTAGTTTCAACCCTAGGAGTTAGGACTATCGTTCCAATACGCATCTATTATTTACAATTATTTTAATATAAGGCATTTATACTCACTGACCTCTATCGAGCTTCTAACGGACAATTAGTATACGTCTATTAAAAAGGTAAATACAATTTAAGCTAGCGTTGGGTTTGATGTACACAAATTACTGTCATTCATGCTGCGCCATCTATGTTTACCTATAATATAGTAGCCCTTTCAAAGCGGCCATCGAATGTGATTTCTCATACTCTTTGCAATAATTATAGAAGCATGCAATAGCAAGAGTGTGTTAATAACGTGCAGTTATTTCATTGAAATACGATAAATCACATTCTTCCTTGCTTCTTGTTCTCAGTTCCGGGAAGATTCGAGGCTTTATACGTAATTAAGGTTATTCATTTTGTTCGGAAAGGTAAGAGCAATAAGCGAAAGAAACAGAGAGAGAAGTATAGAGGAAAAAAAAGGAATCTTGGAAAGAAATGCGAAGGACATAATCAAGGTTATTCGTGTTTCTAGGCGACACTAACGGAGACAGACAAAATACAAAAGAGTCAATCGCACACCAGAGCGATAGAGAAGTGAGAAGGAATTAACTGTTAACATCAACGAGAGAAATGGTAGTGGTAAAGAAAAATATGAAGCAAAGGACAATAATAAACGATAAGTAAAAGAGAGAAATAAATGAAGACAAGTGAGACGGAATGAGAAATAAAGTAAGAGAAAGAAAGAGAGGGGGAGGCCCGGAGGGGGGAAGGAGATGATACATTTCTGACGATTGGCGTCACATTTTACACGCATGTTACGAGCGGACAGACAAGGCAGGAAAGCGAGCGCTAAATCACATGCGTTAACAATTCAATCAGCAATTACATTCGCTGTATGTGGCGCCTTTCTACACATCTACACATGATTGGGGGCCATCTACAAAGTACGTACGCAAATAATTGTCCGAAATTGACCCCCCCCCCCCCCCCCCTCCCACTGTACGCACTTTTGTTTGCATTTTGTTGCATGTGGTTGAATTGAGCGTACGCTTCAGCGTGAATCCCCTCCCCCCTCCCCCCTCTCCCCTCCCCCCCCTCCCCCTCCCCCTCCCCCTCCCCCCTCCCCCTCCCCCCTCTTGTGCGTACGTACTTTGTAGATGGCCCCTGAGAAAGAAAGAGAGGGGGAGGGGGGAAGGAGATGATACATTTCTGACGATTGGCATCACATTTTACACGCATGTTACGAGCGGACAGACAAGGCAGGAAAGCGAGCGCTAAATCACATGCGTTAACAATTCAATCAGCAATTACATTCGTTGTGGCGCCTTTCTACACATCTACTACATCATGTCATGGTAGTGACTCGAGTAGAGAAGTGATGTTGCAAGACGCCAACGCCAATACGTCGGACTACACTGTGCGCACACAATGCATGTACATCGTCCTACGACTACTGAATATGTTACTGTAACTACAAACTGAAACTGTTCATCATTTGTCCTCCAACGATATTTTGAATACCAGGTTCGTTTTTAAACTGTATGTTAACCCGTTACCTACACAATTTTGCAAAACCTATCGTCAATACAGGACCTAACATGTATGTTTCCATATGCAATGGGTTTACCCGTTCCCTACTAGATTTTGCGATCTCCAAAGAGTTTTATATACCGCCCGGCCAAACATGTTCCAGTATGCAATGGGTTTACTTGTTCACTACTAAATCTTGCGATCCCCACAGAGTTAATACGGGGCCCAACCGGTGCCCGTAGGCAATGGGTTAACCTGTTCCCTTGTAGATCTTGCAAACCCCATAGAGTTAATACAGGGCCCAACAGGTGCCCGTATGCAATTGGTTAAATCCCAAACCTATAGGAACAAACTGGGTTGAACCCCATGGGCGTCTCTCAACAACCAGCTCGAACTCCGTTCTACATTTACAGTCCTCATCAAACTAATCTATACCACCAACGCCAGGGCTTCACAGCTCTAAAGCAAGTTAGTGCTTCCTTGCAGAGATAAATCCCCTGCTCAATCCCTCTTTTACATAACTAAGGCATTTGATAAAGTAGCTCGTAGATTAAAGACGACGTGGTGCAGACATTCGCCCCACTTTCATCTTCAGTTGTGTAGAATGTTACGATGATGATTTAACGAGTCTTGACAATGTCATGAATGTGTGCATGATGTATAATGTAATAACCTCTTATCTATGTAAAGATCTTCACTCATTTGTATTTTCTTGTTATTTATAGGGGTAGTACAGTTTTGGTAAGGCTGAGCTTTTATAGTAACCAAAAGCTACACAATAACACTACAAACTAATAGTTATAACTCCACCATGCTCAAAATGTATAGAAAATTACAAACGACTACCGGTAAGTAAAAAGCCTGTTATCATAAAAAAAGAGCCATTAAAACACAACAAGGCGCTCTCTAAAAAAGCATTGGTTTCAACCATTTTTCATACAAAATTATGCATGTGATGTTTTGTTGAAATAATAATTAAATAGAGAGATCATCAACAACTATTTAAAAAACCTCTTTTGACAATTTTTGAAAAAGTGTAAGCATTTATAAAATTTTAAACAAATCATCCAATATATTTATTACGATCGGATATATTTATTGATATTTCAGCCGTTTCTGAACCGATTTTGATCAAATAAAGTTTATTCTGCCATTAAAATTGTATGCTCTTTCAATTTTTGCACTCAGTTTTTCATTATCTCACAAAACAATTACTTCGTAAAGCGCCCTCTATACCAAAACTGAACTACCCCTTTAATGTAACTTATAATCGGGCCTGTATCAGTTGTATTATCATGATAACATTAATTACAAACAAACAAACAAATAATTAAACAAACGATAACTATCAGAATGTAAACATGTAAATAAGTGTGTCTAAACCAAATTGAATACATATATATTAGAATGACTTATCGAAGGAAAGATATTGTAGTATTGAAAAAGACACATTCAATACCAAAAGATAACGTATAAAAACATGATCAGAATTCTGATAATTGATTTACCCAATGAAGGCCAATATTCAATATAACCTCCTGCCTTCGTCCTACTTTTGCCTTTACATCATTAAGCTAATCTACAGAGACGCCAGGATTTACATTGTCTTAAGCAAGTAAGTGCTTATTTAATGTAGTTGCAGTGATAAATCCCGGCTGCTACTGCAAACTATTTGATGAAGTAGTCTTTAGATCAAAGATGACGTGGGGGGCGACTTTCGTCCCCTTTTTAATCTTCCACTGTCGAATGTAGAATGCTTTGACGATGATTTAATGACATCAGACATGTATCCTGATAGTGTGTGGCTGCGTATTTAGATAACACAGCTAGATCATTGTAAATCTCTGTAAGGATCTTAGGTTATAAATCATAATTATGGGGTAATACTTCTGAAACAATAGGATTATCATATAAAGGGTTGATTTTATAACGCAAATGCTTACATGAAATAATTCTCATGTTTCACTAGTAAAAATCTATTTGATAAAGTAGCTCCTGAATTGAAGTTGACATGATGGCGACTATCGCCCTTCTTTTTGTCTTAAGATGTCTAGAATTATGTTAGGACATTGATTCAATGAATCGCGACAGTAAGTGACATCAATAGTATACATCTGCGTAAAGATGTATGAGTGCAACTAAACAATAATATGATTGTTATCTAAACGGATAACATTAATTTCTAAAGCAATTTCTTACATATAGTTGACAAATAAGTATCCCTTTTCACTGAAAGCCACTTGATAATGTAGCTCCTAAATTGAAGATGACATGACGGCAACGTTCGCCCAACTTATTTCTTCAGAAGGTATTGACGATGATTTCATGAACATGAAACGTGACAGTATGTATTACATCTTTGTAAATATTCTTTACATAAATATATAACATAAATAATAAGAAATGGAATCAAATAATTTACAGTTCAGAGATTACAATATAAAGTGTTTGTTTTATCCAAAGCGAATTTCAAGTGTACCGATGTTTCCATTTCGCGTGTCTTATCTTTCATTCCTGCGAAGGCTTATAAAAAGGGGTGCGTCGTTCGGAGCACACCTCCAGGTCGATAGTGACAACTCTGCATGATACAATAATTTACTAAATGAACCGCTAATATACTCACCATGTATTATGGCAAAAGAAAAGAGTCATAAGAGATGATTCGAACCCATGATACCCAATTGTTGAAGTCCACAGCGTGACCATTAGGCCACGTACACCGCTGATGGTCAGTATGGTCTCATTGTAATTATAACACTCGAACTCACCCAAACCTTAATCCTAGTGACGTTGCGAGACGTCACGATATGAATATTCATTATCGACCTGGAGGTAGACCTGGAGGTGTGATCAAAACGACACAACCCTATAAAAAAAAAGTCTGTCACAAACAATTAGAGCTTGTATTCACTCATACATCATGAGTCAGTGCAATGTGCAATTAAGGGTCTTAATTATTAAAGCGTTTAATTGATTCCATAATACATTAGCGTGACTCACGACATGTAGTACTTGTTTGCTTGCCAACTTATTCGTGATTAATATATTTTGCTGGGAGTAAAAGGGGCCTTATTCTATCATAATTATTTATTAGACATGTAGAGAGCACATAACCTAAACTTGGTCGATATCGTAAGCTTCTATGAACCACTGCTGTGCTTATGAGGATGCATACAATTATATGTTTGGTTTGTCTATCGGTATATTCATCTTAATTTATATTTCGTCTTATGAAATATCGTTAACTACAGCAAAATAAAGCAAACGTATCAATGAGCATTTTTTGACAAATGTATAAAAACTGGTTTATGGATAATATACATAATGAATTATAAACCTTGATTTTTGCAGAATTAACAAATTTCAGAAAATTAAGAAATAGTATACAATTTAAGTAAGAGTGTGTACAGTGTGCAATATATATAGTCTACACGTGCGTAAGACTACAGACTGTAGAAAGCGAATACATGCATATTTGTTTATTGTTGCGACATTTCGATATTGTTGTTACGAATGCATGTACAGTAGAGGTCTTCGTATAAAACTATGTAAAAAGCAAATATCACGATATTGCAATACAGCAGTCTACTACATGACATCATAGTGAATCACGCATTTTAATATACCCATCACGGTCGTACGTCTATGAAATAATGCTATAACAGTATGTCTGGCTATAAACGACGTAATAAAAATGAATTTTCATATTTGCAGGGGACTTTCTCTATTAATGGTGAGCACATTGTGTGGATATGGCATCATATTTTACTGACCCCGAGTGATATGACTGTGCAACCTATCATAGGGTTCGGGATACACCAACAATATCGTATTTAGCTGCAACAAATTTAGTGAGAATCACCAAGACATGTACAAGTTGTCAGGCTACAATGTATACCCCTTCAATATAGATAGAGGCACAATGTATACTATACCCCTTCAATATAGATAGAGGCACAATGTTAAAACCTGTTTCTGTAAAGGAATACTCAGGAAGGATTCAATATTTTCCATCGAGCTCTTTGGAAAACGCACTCTAAACGCAACGCTGCGGCGACTTTAACCCATCGAGCTCTCTGGAAAACGCACTCTAAACACAAACAACGCTGCGGCGACTTTAACCCATCGAGCTCTTTGGAAAACGCACTCTAAACACAACGCTGCGGCGACTTTAACTCAGTGCATTGCTGGAGGTACCACCCTCCTTGGCATTGTGTCAGATGTTGTACAGTATAATATTTTAGTGACGTAGATATGACGTAGATACAATACATTTTAACTTAAAATCGTTTTCAGAATACACCCCTAGATATGTATAGCTTTGGAACGTTAGGGGTTAAAGTAAATACTTATTTTTTTTTTATCAGGTATTATATTTCCTTGCTTTGTTGAAATCCATATGTGCATTTGTTTACATAGCTTGTTGAAGTTTTTTGTTATTATTATCTTTGGAGTAGCATTCAATTTGTAATTTAGCTATCGAGCTACAGAAAAGGAATTCTATACTTTCAAGCGCTGCACGGTGTGCTTTTTAACACGGCTTGTCCCCGTGATCTCTTTGTAAAACACTTTAATGTGTTTAAAAACGACTATATGCGGTGAATTAAAATAACCCTCAGTACACTGGCGATACCACACCTTCATGGGAGGCGGGTGTCAAGTGTCTTACTACAATACAGATTTGAGGCTTTGGGGTTAAAGGGATAGTTGAGTTTTGGTATAGAGGGCGCTACACAAAATATTTTTTGTGAGATAATGAAAAACTTAGTGTCAAATTCGAAAGAGCATACAATTTTAATGACAGAATAAACTTTATTTGATAAAAATCGGTTCAGAAATTGCTGAAGTATCCAAAAACATAACCATTTGTAATAATTGTGGGGCCCCACATTTATTCGATAATTTTGAACCAACCGTTAATTTTGTTTTGTTAATGCTTCCTCTTTTCAAAAATTTACAAAAAAGGTTTTTAAATAGTTGTTGATTATCTCTCTATCTAATCACTATTTCAACATAACACCACATGCACAATATTTCATTTGAAATGGTTGTAACCGATGCGTGTTAAGAGGGCGCCCTCTTGAGTTTTAACGGCTCTTCTTTTTAATGATAACATGCTTTTTACATTTGTAATGGTGTAATGTAATGGTGCAGGTTTTGGTTACTAAAATTCAGTTTGACTAAAACTGAACTCTCTCTACCAGAACTCAACTATCCCTTTAAGGGAGATTCATGTTCCACCAGGTGGAATATTTCGTTACCTTGCATGCTCTGATCAAATATTTGCATTTGTGTGCATACAGCCGTAATATGATACAAAGATAATGAGTTTGACAAAAAAGTTGGCGATAATTTTGAGTCCTCCTCCAATATGGAATTGCCCATACGTCACCCATATCATTATGTGTGCTAGAATTATCATGTACAGACACTGGCGTAAAGCACAGTTCGGAAGCACAATGCATTGGGGGGTCGAGCAATTGTTCACAAACCGTTTGTGAACAATTGCTCGACCCCCCAATGCATTGTGTTTTCCGGAGAGATTTATAAGTAGAACACATAGTATCGTTAGTCCATGTATAATGAGCGTCAAGCCTGATGAGCGTTTTAGGTGATAGAGTCGAACATGTCCCAAACAAATGTTCAATGATGATTGGGCAAAATATGAAGAAAATAAAGTTGTGACTTTCAGGACTCACTGATGTTCCCTAATGATAGCATGAAGAAGTGAGAGCGGAGGGAGAAGAAAATGATATAAGATTAGCCTATACTTGAGGGGGGTGGGGAGGGGGGGGGGGGGGGGGCTTCGCCAGACTCTATATTATCGCATCGGTTTGCATGCCAATCAAACCCCAAGGCGAACCGAATAGCAATTCGCTCTCCTGATGGAAAGAATAAATACACTAAAAGCATTCGCTGCGATTCTCCATTACATTTGCACAAAATCATCCGGGGTACTTATGCTGAAGACGCAGAATGGGGAACATATACCATGGATACATAGCTAAGTAGGGGAAGAGTGGCATGCACTCCCATAGCTAAGTGTAGAGAGGAAGGGGTAATGACATGCACCCAATTGGCGTGAGAGAGGGGGGCAATTGGGTCTGAGAGTTTTGGAAATGACGATATTCGGGCAAAATCATGTCATATTCGGACAATTGTTTTGTATATTAATACGTCATAATATTTAGGCTAAATCTTGCCGAACGAGGCAAAATCATAAAACTTATTATTTTGGACATCTATTTGGCGAAGCCTTTTCCCCCCTTTTTTCATTGCTTATCATGCGAACACAAACAACGGAAAGGGTGTATGATATCATCAATACACACCCTGACCCCTTATTTGACCCCCACCCTGCCCCCCCCCCCCCCCCCCGGTGTGGATTATGCCCGGCTACGCCGCACATCGGGTAATGGGGCGCACCGACGGAGTTCAAGTTCACGTGCAGTATTGCTTCTATAGTTACGTTACCCTGAATACATAATATTACGTTCATATAAATGTAGGAAATATATATAACCCGTATCAATTGAATATATATTGGGAATTGCAGAGGCCAATTTGTGCACGTTAAGGTTAAACATAATGGTCAATATTTGGTAAATAGGTTCTATTACAAGGTATAGACTGATGTATATATTAAGCCATTTCCCTTTTATATCATGTCATAATCATGATACAATGCATAAATGCAACCAGGCTGCCTTATGCGATGGGTTCAACACACGATGCATGGGCGTCTGCAGTTACAAGGTCAGATATAATAGAAAGAATCCGAGAACTGATATTAACAACCCCTCTGCAAATATACCACACCCGTCTAAATAAGGACAGTGTATGGATGTTCATAGATAGAATCAGGTAAGAGTTGCTGCAGTATAATATGTGTATTATGTAAAAATAGATCAAAGTGAGAATTTCTGCAGTATAGTGTCTTGTATAAATAGATCCAAGTAAAAGTTTCTGCATTATAAGTGTTTTATAAATAGAATCCACGATCATGGACGAGTTGCTGCCTTCTATATATAAAATCCAATATAAGTAATTGTATTCTGTGTCAATGTAGACACGCATGTAAGCCCGTGCAGTGGTCTTGACATGTTATATGTACGGAGCAAGTGTATTTATACTTCATAACATGTAATCTCCATCTAGACCAAAGCCCGAGTATTTTCGGGACCAGTCCCGAATGGGTTAATACTAAATCTATCACACTGTATTGCTATGGTTTGTGTTTCATATTTCATACATTAATGTTTATATCGTTTGTATATCATACTTTATACATGTATAATGTTTCGTATATTATACAGTAGATAAAATAGATAACAGTAATTACCAACCCTGTAATACCCTAAAGATGCGCAGTATATGTAGTTGTATACTATTATACGCGTTCGTTTTGTCACTCGCCCCAAACTAACTATATCCTGACTGTTTCTGTTTATCAATAAACAATTAATAATGTATAGTTTAAAACTAAAGAAAGTACATGGTATACATAGTACAGGTTAATAAAATTGTCGACCATATATTATGCGCATTATAATATTGATTATACTGTGCGTGTTTATTTTGACAAAGCTGTGTGTGTGTCACACTTTCTACTCGCCCGCATACTAACTAATACTATCCCGACTGTATTTTCTTATCAATTACTTATTAATAATCTATAGTTTTATACTATAGAATGTGGTATACGAAGAATAAGTTAATAACATAAATAACCCTTACAACTGTGCAGTGCAGTACAGTATAGTAGTACACTATTGATTATATAATTACGCGTTGATTATATTGGTTAAAGCAGTGCGTGTGTCATGCTGTCTCCTCGCCCCCATACTAACTATCTTCACTGTATCTTCCCTTAATGACCGAACCGAGCTAGAGAACATCATGCTAATTAAATTGATGGATTGGACGCTGTCGTTAGGCGAGCATTAAGGCTACGATGTCAGAATATAGGACCTATAATGCTTCCAAATGCGTAAAGAAGGAAGATTTACTTATCATCTCATTATAATACATTTGCACATCAAGTATAATTATATGTATTAACGCAACATGTCAAAAATAGAAGTTGCATTAAGGCTATACAAGTACAAATATAGGAGTTTATAGGACCTAATGTTTTCAAATGCATATTATAAAGACGGGGGATTTTCACAAACTTCTTATTACTTAAAATGCGCACAATTATTGAGTGCATGTACGCATGTCCAAATGTAAAAGTCGGCATGTTACCGTTGTTTGTATCAAGATCACTGCTAATTAATTAGCTTTACTTGGTTCATATGTGTCATGGTCAGTAAAATTACTCAAATCAATGAAGGTAATAACACAACTTCCCCAAATTTCCGATTAATAGTTAAAGGGGACCACCAGTCAAAGAACAACACATAATTATATGTTTTGGTACCATTTTGTGATATCAAATAGATACCCTACATTTTGCAAAGGGTTGTGTAATTCATAAACAAAGCAATTATTTACCACCACTTACGGAACCACTATTATTTCCTGGTTCCGTACGGGCCAAACATTTGTGAGTGCGCCAATGCTATTCACGCGTACGTTTGGAGACAATAGAATCATGGACGATTCGTTCGCTCTGGACAAAGTAGTCTTCGTACATGCAGACCCATGAACGCATGCTTTAGAATGGTGATGCGTTTTCCAATTATATTTTTTTTCTTTCTGAAAACATATTTTTGTGAACTTGTTGATGGAATGGACTACTAAAGATGTTGCCTTTCATTTATAAGAATATTATTTTTGGGTGGTTGGACCATTTAATGTTACTTTTAGTTTGCATATCAAGAATATCATTGTTAATGAATTACCTCGACATGGTTCCTATAATTATATACGTTTCATGGAGATGGTAATCATACAAAATATACAAATACCGAGATTCGTAAACTGTGTATTAACTCAACATGTTCAAACGCACATTATTGCGTATTACTGTATCAGTTTGTATCAAGACATGTAAGAGCGTTGTCAATAAATTATCTCGACTTAGTTTCTAGGTTTCATGATTAGGATGAGAATAAAAATAAGTAAAAACAGCGAGATTTAGCAAAATGTGTATTCCCCGCGAAGCCTATTTTTCTTTGCTCATTTCCAATCATTTAAAATATTTCTAGTCAGTTTCCTTTATGTTTGAATTCAAATGTGCATTAACTGAACATGTCCATTGCCGTGTTGTATATAACCATCGTTAATTAATTAACTCGGTATGCTTTTTATCGGTCATGAAAATTATAATAAGGCCTATATTACATGTATTATCAATTAGAACATATTAATAACGCGATTCATATATACTTTGTAATAACTCACTATATAAAGTTGCATTATATGTTATCGATTTGAAATATTGCAAATAAATATGTGAATAACTTGTCTTGAAAAAGACTAAAGCCTATATACACGATACACAAACATGTAAGAAGAAAAAAAAAAACGTATGCTGATAATCAATGTTAGTGAATAATGTATATATAAATCATACACAAAATAATAAAAACATTTCGTCAATGCTGCTATTTATAAATATCCGAGGGTATGTAACAAATTACTGCATATTTGTCTTAGATCCTCGATTTCCCCTCTAAATTACAAGTGTAGCTTTGATATAATTATCAAGTTACAAATTTAACCACTAATTGCAAACGATGTCGGCAAACAAAGCTAGACATGTGGAATTAGCAATGTCAATACAAACCCACAGTTTATAGATATGTTAATTAGAATCGATGCAGGACAATCATTTGCTCATAATATTATTTCATTTAATTGCAAGCTATACATGGATGTTGCATGCGCGAGTGTGTGTGTGTGTGTGTGCGTGTGCGTGTGTGTGTGTGCGTGTGTGTGTGTGTGTGTGTGTGTGTGTGTGTGTGTGTGTGTGTGCGCGTGTGTGTGTGTGTGTGCGTGTTTGTGTGTGTGTGTGTGCATTTGAACGTGTGATTGTATGTGTGTTTGCAGCGTAAGTACTGTATGTCAATGACAATATACGTATATGATTTTATAACGTCATTTTACTATAAATATGTGTTGTGCGTGTGAGTGTGTTTGTATGTGTGTGTCTGTCCGTGCGTATGTTTATGTATGTAAGGAAGTGCAATGTATATCATGATTCATATTATTTCGGATGTTTGATGTGTATGGTTATAAGGAATGCAAGTCTTTAGATAACTTTATTTGATCTAACAGATCGTTTTTTGTGTCTGCACGCGTTAGTGTATAAATGGAAGTGTACGGTTATTTTATTATTGTACTCGATATATTTCGTTTGACGAATGTTCCATTGACATCTCCCCGAAGTCTGAAGTCATATAACAGCTCATGCAATACACTTATATATTGATTCAGATTTAAATCGCAATTAGCCCCTATTTCAGTGTACATGATGAATAGTATATAATTATAAGACAGTCTTTGTCCATACTAGTTGCATCGTACTACAGTAGAATTCAAAGCGAAAGAGCTGTTGTTTGAATATTTGCTTTTCGCCTAATATTGCGTATAGGCCCATTACGTAATAAACAAGAGTGTCTCATGTGGGTCAGCCTGTGCCTCAATATTGATTCGTTATTATTCCCCCCATAGTGTAGTAAGATGTACTTCATTTGTTTTGCACAATACAATATTGACCATGTTGACTATTGGGGAAGTTTTCCGTTAGTTTGCGTTGCTTGGCAGTATATATATACATATTATGATCTGTTCACAAACATTATTCTCAAAATACATGAGTATATCACTGTTTACCGATAGTACTTGCAGAACAACACTATATATATTATATACGAAGAATGATCTATCGTGAACCTCACGTAGGCTTACATTTTTTCTCTGAATATTTATGTTTAAAGGGCAACTGAAGTTGAAAGGCAGTTTGTCAGAAATCAAACAGAATGCTTATCGATGGTCATTATTATACAGTTGTTGGTGGTGGAGGGAATAGCACGGAATGTTCCACTCCGAGGGATTTTAAATGCTATTGAGGAAACTGACATGGCAATCACGTGACTGTGTTTAGCCAATCAATGACGCATATTTTACTAAGTCAGATGATAATAACATTTTTTTCATACATAAGAATAATGGCAGGGGAATGTTTTGTTTTCGTTGCACATTTCACGCTTAAAGGGCAACTAAGGCTCTATATTCAAAATTACATAGAATAAGAAGTAATGATTCCAGATGGTTATGATAACGGTCATACAGCATACAAATGGTAGAAGAATGATCATTCAAGCGATATTCACGATACATACATATAATATTTAAGTTTAATCAGTAAATTAGAAACTGAAAAATGAGAATGAATGCTTACCGATGGTTGTGATAACGGTCATACAGAAGAAAAACGACCCGGCGAACTTCCACTGGACTCCAGCCTCGTGAGGCACGAGCTCGATAATGGTCAGCTCGATCTGGTGCATGCGCTCGTCGGAGATGTTGAAGTCCTCCTTGAACTGGTCATAGACTACCATCAAGGCCTGTTTGTCGCGCTCCTCGCCCCGTGACTCCAGGGCATCGAACACCGCCGCGCCCAGGAGCAGGTACAGCACGGTGCACACGATGAGGGCGAGGGTCCTGACATTCTGGCGCTTCATTGTGAACGCCGTAATCATCGATCTCGAACAACGTGATCATCGATGTCCGCCGTGGCTCATAACACGGTGTGCAGCGACCACCGATGAGTTCACACACCACAAAGGTACAGGAAGTGACCACTACGGTGCTTGCTCAAACGCTACATTCACCAAAAGCACTCCACTGTGGATCGTGACGTGGCGTGCATCGAACCTAGGACCTCCTCTCGAAAGGCCCTTGCTTCACCTACAGGCCCTTAGCACTACGCCGCTACGGAGGCGCATCTCACGATGTATAAAGGACTATACATCCAAACGCCCCATTCACAATGCCTCGGTGCATCCAAAAGCTCTCACATCGGGCATAATCCAAATGATTAATTAATTTCTCTCAGAAAGATACCATTATAATAATCCAAATAGGGGGGTATCCATCCACATTAAGAATCCAAGATAGAAAACCTAGTCAAAAATCACACATATAAATTAATAAATCAGACAAGAATTCATGATGATAGCGAGATAGATGCGATACATTGAATCCGTGATATAAATCCAGGTCGGTAGTACGTGAGTGAGCGTGACGTACCAGTGACTGTGTGTGCATGCAGTGAGATGCTGCGTTAGGTCGTCTGCTACTGGCCATGCAATATAGTGATACTATTACCCCGCAGCGGCCAACGTGTGTACCAATGTGCTACATCATCGCGGCGTCGCGACTCGCAAGACCAGTACGCATCCGATGCATACATTGTCGCATCGAATTTTTCATGGGCAAAGCGAAAGTGGGTTTCCGTACGCGAGTTTTTCGTCGCCCGTAGAGCGGCGGAGCGCAGCTATCGTAGGCTGCATACACACACATACACACACACACACACATGCACACATACACACTGTTCACTCACATGCACATACAAACACACACACGATTCAACCGATCGAACTTTCCCTCGTCACCCAACGACACTCATGAAACGGGAGGGGGTTTCTATAATACCCCTCTACTTTTCATTCTCTCCCCCTCTCCCCCTTTTATTTCTTGTCTCTCTCCCTCTCTTCCCATCTCTCTATTTTCTCCCTCCCCTACGGAAAAGAGATATAACGTCGCCTTCTTACTCTTTAATCCCCGCGCATGCGCAGCCAAGCGTCAATTATCGATATTGCAGATCGTATCACCTTTTCTTTATTATTGTCTTATTCAAATTTGTCGACCACGCAGGAAATGGCGCGCCATCTGTATAGTGTACACTAGCTCACTTTCCCCATCTCTCTAATTTTATAAAGGCCTCCTCGCAGAAGAAGTATGCTTTCCTTTAAATACATATACATAATTATTATATGCCTTTAATGTGTTTCATCAAACAGCTTTTTCCCGTTTATTTCTGTATCCTATATCGTATAGGCTTCTTTATAGAAGCCATCTGTAAACTTATATACTAACCCTAGGTACATCCATTTCTTAATTCCTATTTTTAGTACCAACATTTTTCGAAATGAATTCATCTCTCTTGCAAATCTACATGTAATATGGTATGTTCCTTTCTATAGACATTCATCTTTCGGTACAAAAATATATTGCCACCCACGCAACTCGCCATTATTCTTCCTATGACCAAATATCTGTTTCTTTCCCTCGTTTCTCAGAATTACATGTATTTATTCAACAAAATTCAAGCACCGAGCGCAAATGTTTCCTTTGGGTAGTACAGTTTTGGTAAGGCTGAGCTTTAGTAATCAAATAAAGTTTATTCTGTCATAAAAATTGTATGCTCTTTCAAATTTTACACTCAGATTTTCATTATCTCACAAAAAAATTGTTTCTTGCAGCGCCCTCTATACCGAAACTGAACTACCCCTTTAATCCTTTAGAAAAACATGCATATAATAATGGAAACCATTCAAAGATATAAGAAGCTAAAATGAGAACACCAGCGTTCATCGTGAAGATAAGTGAAGCCAAATATTATCAAAATAAGCAAAGATTTGACGATTTCTGCACTGTAACCATGGTAACATGGATAAATACTGCATGTACGGAATCAAGGGTTTGATATAACAGTACACATGTGTTGAATTTACGCAAATCATACAAAATTAAGACAACATAATAAAACATGGTGTTTATAAGATTGCACCATTTATGTTTTAATATATGGGTTTAAATAGCCGTTTCATGCATGTTCGTTCTTATTTTGGAGTAAGGACATCAGTCTTCATAAACTTGTTTTAGAACCGTTTGTAACAGAGGCTTATCTTCAAATTATTGATGACGAAACGTTGTTGGCACTGACCCAACTCGATGAATAAATTACAATATTGATATCCTTCTTCAAATAACGATCTATTTCATGAACGTATAAACCAAGGCTATAATACATCTGTGAAATGAATATAATTGTACGTGTCATTCCTACCGTAATAATATGTCAATGATAATTGAAGCGTACTTTTCCAAAATAAATGACCCTTCATTAAATTACATATCAAAAAAGTCAATACACGTTTGTATGACATCATTGTTGCATTTATAATTATATGCAATTAAAAAATGCTTAATTTCCGGTGCAAAAATTGTGACGAAGAAATCGATGATATTGATGGAACAAGACACAAGGTTGGGTAAGTGGGGCAGGGTTGTAGAAATCTATTAACCCGTTGCCTGCACCTACATAATTCAAAATCACCACGTTCTCGCCGTAAGGTTGACTTTAATCCCCGATTAATTTAGTCCATGGATTTAAACTTGAGCACTATGGTACTTTTAAAACTTGGCGTATATAATATGTGTAAATTATTTCGATTTAAAGATACTACCCCAAACTACGCGATTCAGCCTGAAGTTGAATGTATCCCGCGCTTGAACATTCGGATCCAAAGTTAATGAATGTCATAATATTGACACTGCAGACAGTGGGTGATTTCAAGTGCAGTGTTTGGGGTTGGCATTAGTGTTTATCAAACACTAACACCGGCCTTAGTTAGGAGCCATATTTGAAATCCCCCAATGTCACTGTATACCATCCTAACACGAAGTCATCTCAAATATGTGACCTTACACCACAAAACGACCGTTATGTCGCGGAGACAGTTTCTCTGTTATTAGCTGAAATAGCCAAATTTTGTTTAAAATATGAGAATCAGGATTCTTGTATTTCTTGAATGAAGGTATCTTAATCTGCTTTCTGTGAAATTTTGATCGTCAGAAATCATGTTTAAATATGTTTTTTCATCGAATAAAAATTATCAGATATACAGCGCTTGAATGGACGCCAATCTTTGAAGTGGCCCATTTCTCCCTTGTTTTAAAACTGCTTCAGCCATTTTCCAAATCTTTGGCGCTAATTTTCAGAGGGTTTGCCTTGTCTGGATATGACAAATCATATACCATTTTAAAGGTAATGAATTGTACTGTAATGTCATGTGAAAATCAGCATAATCATTTTCCCCGACTTATTGGTCGTTTTGTGGTGTAAGGTCACATATGGTGCCTAAGGCCGGTGTTAGTGTTTAATAAGCACTAACACCAACCCCAAACACCATACTTGAAATCACCCATTGTAGTCTATGGATTAAAAGCGATGGACGTGTATATATACCCACTAATTGTAATGTCATACCACATTAGTAAAAACATTCAAATGAAAGGTCATCATAAGTGGCTCATGTCAAAGTTCGAAAAACAGTCGTTCAAGCACAGTTTAATTCTTTTCTACGATTTAGCATTATTCTATTTATCAGAATAATTCCTAACATTTGTTAAATAAGGTAGAAATCGGAATAATGAAATAGATAACAACATGTCGATTTCAAACATATCTCGCATGTACATATAAACGGACACATTCACGATAGGAAATTTGTTTCGAATTACAACAAATATATTTGACAGATATGTAACTATTCAACCAAATATTATGTCTTATTATGCCACTCCTTATGGCAAAATAAATCAAGAAACTAAATGATATCGTGCAAAGCTATATGGATGTATAGAATAGGCCATGTATGGCAATGGATACATATATTAAGAGTATAATCAAATATAATCGAAAGGGAAATTGATTGTGAAAGTTATATTACAAGGTTTATAACTAGATTACAATGACATAATTCATGATAATGGTACAGACAGATGCATCGAGATCAGAAGAAGTGAAACAGGTCAAAAATACATCAGAGAGAGGGTGAATTATACAGGGGGTTGATATAGAGGGACTGGAATTTGGAGTTTAAAGACAGTAATTTGGTATACGAGTATCTTTAGATGAATATAGGCAACTTAATTAAAATCGATCGAATGCCTGACCGTATTAGAGAACCATACAATCACCCCTCACCTCTCCATTCCCCTCCCCTCTCTCTCCCCTGACTGAATGACTGACCGTATTAGAGAACCATACAATCACCCCCTCACCTCTCCATTCCTCTCCCCCTCTCTCTCCCCTCCTCTCCCCTTCTCTCCCCCCTCTCTCTCCCTCTCTCTCTTCCCCTCTTGCTTACTTTCTCCAGGACTAACTCACTTCTTTTATTCTGGCCTGTGGGGCTATTGAGTAACACACCTACATGTTAAAGGGACTTAGTAACATTGTCCACATCCTCAAAATCCAATTGGAATTCTAGCGGTTCCCTCATACCTTGTTTTATTCGTATTAACAACAAAATCATGGGACTGGTTTCGGTTTTTCAAATTTCTATTTCGTTCAAAAGATATTTACGATTGAAGTGCTCGGATATGAAATTATCCGCTGGATTTTCCAGCCATGTAAGTGCAATGAGTAAGTGAATATCACTTAGCATTTTCGCGCATTTCTCGGCCAAATAACATCCAATTAACTTGAAATTTTCACACATTACTTTCTGGACATATCAGATCACACCAATACACATTTTATTAACCACACATCACTTTTTGCACTAGTAAACAAAGTTACTAGATCCCTTTAAATGGTACAGTCGAACATGTAGTATTGGTCACTTGAAGTGGGTCCGTTTGTTCATCTACATGCATCACTACCTTAGACAGGTTTGACCTGTAGTTGGAATGAACCTTGCACTTTGGAGATAAAAATTTAAGCAAATAAATGAAACGAACCTTCATATCCTTCAATGTTTCACTTCGAATCGAATTGGTTTGAAAATGTACAGAATCTATATAAAAATTATACATGTGCTAAATTTAGTACAATGTTACAGAGATCATAGAAATGTGTTTACATAATAGGCATAAACAGTTAGTAATCAATGCAGTAAAATGTATTATATCAATGTAACCTTCTTTCTACAACTCATAACAATCGTCCAATGTTCTGGAATATAGTTTCTAAAAAAAAAGTATTTGTTTAACACCCATCGAAGACGTGAAAGACGTCTCCGTTCCTCACAATGTCAAGACACAATTATTACTTGCGTGTAGCGACTAATTAACGCCAAATGAGATTGTGCGCTCTCGATCTCCGCGTCACAGCTTTATCAGCTTGTTTATAGTCAATTAGTTTATGCCAATCATCCCATGGATAATTTAAACATTATGTATTAATCAATATATTATGTAATTTGACAATGACCACCACGGTCCACAGTGGCGTAGCGAGGGTCAAGTGATTGGGGGGGGGGGCACAGCTGCGAGGGAGCGTAGCGCCCGAGGGGGGGGGGGGGGGGGTGTGGGAGGGGGGTGTCCCCCCCTCCCACGGTAGGGAGCTTTTGCACATTTTTACTTGAAATAATGCAATTTGGTGCATACCTTGGAAGGAAATTTGATAATACTGAATTAAAGAAATCATTTCCCTCATGATAGAGTATACACACACAATCAAACCTACGTGTACACACACACCGGACTCAAATACTCTCACGCCGTATGCTTGTCTACATTTTTTTTTTTGAAATTTTTGAAATTGGTGTTTAAAATATCACTGTAGAAGTATGGTCATTATTGTCTTTATCATTGTCTTAATCATGGGTGTTAAAATGGTATATAATAGTGAATCTACTCGTTACGTATTTTAAAACGGTAATAGCGAGGAAATATTAAGCCCGTGAGATGGATCCACGTGATCCTGTATACTATAGAGCCATCGATATAGTCTAGGGCATTGAGCTCCAATGGAACTAAGCGAAAGTGGAGGGGAGACATTGCGAGGAAGCGAAGCAACCGATTGGGGGAGGGTGTGGGAGGGGGTGTCCCCCTCCCACAGTAGGGAGCTTTCGTATTTTGGGGCCTGAAATTGTGCGATTTGGTGCACACCTAAGACAGATATTTCACGTAATATAAAGTATATAAGTATGGAACCAAACATACTTAATGACAAAGGAGGGGGACAATCTCCTCCCCTTTCTAATGTGGGGGACATAATATTCCAATTTTATTTGCATTCAGCGCATATGGACCGAATTTACTAAAAGACATATTATTTCAAATTATTTTATTTTCCAATGATAGTGTGCTATAGACATGATAGATGAGGGTCTAATAAATTTCGTATATATCATATTTCAGAATATACGCGCGAAGCGCGCGGCAAAAATTAAGATTTACAGTCCTTTTCAAACTAAAAAAAACACAGCTATGCTCGGGTCCCTTGAATTAGTTTCAGTAGGCCTATGCTCAACTGATGCAGATATCGACTCTGGAGAAGATGACTGGTGCTCCTTCATGATCATCATGATCATCAACAATATGCCTAGATTATGCATCATGAATTAATGGAACGGGTGCATTTGGAGTGAAGAAATTAGTAAAAGAAGTTTGTCTTTACCTAGACATTTAAGACTACGTAGTGCAGCTATGCGCCTTTATAGCCTGCATGAAGGCGTCAAAATTATCTATAAAAGCGGGAGGCAGATTCAAGATCCTAAAAGGGCCCTTGGTATGATAAGCGATTTACCATGCTAGGAAGTTTGTTAGGCCTATACGCGCTCTATGTCTTCTGAAATGCGGTGAGCGTCGATCCTCGCGCACGGGACTGAAAATTTGCATAAGGCGCTATATTGGAAGGATTCTTCAAACTGATATAGGTGCGCTATTGCTAGTACTAGGGAACGACTGTTATGTTCTTGGTTATTATCGTTGATAATGATTATTATCACACATTAAATAAAACGTGATAATAATGAATGATATACATTGTAGACACATTTGGCTTCATGTCGGGTCTTAATGTTTTTATTTTTTTTTTGGCCAAACGATTGGGGGGGGGGGCACGTGCCCCCCCCCCCCCCCCCCCCCCGTGCCCCCCCGTAGCTACGCCACTGACGGTCCATCTGCAAAGCGACTGTTGCGTAACGATGAGTGGATGCCATGTTGTCAGAATATGTTAATTAAGTACTTCAAAAATCGTTGGTAATCTTCGGTGTTACCCCTTCAAGTACTCATGGTGTATAACTCCATATACGGTACAGTAACCCCAATAAGTAATGCCCATACTATATAAACTAACAATACACACTTATATAACTTATGGAAATAGGGCATTTTTTTGCATCAGCACCGGATTTATGGAATAGTAGGCTACCCTTATAATTAAAAACAATAGACTCGTTAGTTAAAATCATACTTGTTTAGAATAGCTTATTAATAAATTAGTTGCATGTATTGGTATTTTTGTTTGTTTAAGCTTTTTCTCTTTTTTCTTCCTCTTTCCTTTGTAATGCGCCTCGGAATAGGCTACCAATATAGATGGCGCTTTATAAATGCTTGGTATTATTATTATTATTATATAAATGCAGTATTTGGTATGGTTACAGTCAATGCATAGCGAGAGAGACGGTTATGCTCTGCTTACAAGCATGCCTTGTTTCCCCTTGTTCCCACTTCCAAATAAAGATCTGCCTAATTTTGGACTCTAGAAATGAAGGAATTATATTAACGTTTTCCCTCATGATAAAACTCATAATATATTACTAAATACTTTTCTGTAGCGTATACGTACTTTTGTGCTTTGTGGTACGCTCTCTGTAATAATATTAATTGTTATCATTCATTCTTATACTGCATTCTTATATCGCATACGTACAGTAGTCGGTAAAATAATATTTATCCAAAGGTGCATCATGAGAATGTGTTATATCTAAGCACACTAGATAATGTGAATGTGATGTTGAAAGTTCGTCGTGACCTTGGGGTCATGTTACCATGGCAATTAGGCATAATAATGCAAGACAAGTGCAAAACATATAGAGGTAGTAACATACGGATGGGATCAATAACACATTCATGTGATGTATGGTTAAAGGGGACCACCAGGCAAAGAACAACACATAATTATATGTTTTGGTACCGTTTTGTGATATCAAATAGATACCCAAAATTTTGCAAAGGGTTGTCTAAATTCATAAACAAAGCAATAAATTACCAACCCTTACGGAACCATTATTATTTCCTGGTTCCGTATGGGCCAAACATTTGCGAGTGCGCCAATGTTATTCACGCGTACGTTTGGAGACAATACAATCCCGGACGATTCATTCGCTCTGGGCAAAGTAGTCTTCGTACATGCAGACCCATGAACGCATGCTTTAGAATGGTGATGCGTTTTCCAATTACATATTTTTTTTCTGGAAACATATTTTTGTGAACTTGTTGATGGAATGGACTACTAAAGATGTTACCTTTCATTTATAAGAATATCATTTTTGGGTGGTGGTACCCTTTAATAGATTGTACAAGTTGGTGAATGATGGGAACAAGAAGGCAGAGTCGTAATATAAAGACAACGATACCAACCAAACACAACATTGTATTTACTTGATATGAGTTTATTCGTGAACTTGTATAATTGAACTAAGTTTGATGATATTGTTAAATCAAATACATGGTGTATGTCTTAATATAGGCTTATACCATGCCTTAGAACATTTAAAGCTTGAATTCGTTCCCTTTTTGAAAACTGGGTTCTGTACGCTTTGCAATATTATGTATTATTGTTTTGCTTGAGATTTAGAATTAATGGTTACCAATTGACCTATACTCGAAAAATACATAAGTTATGTATTACTTATGATACATAACAGCAAAGTACAAACTGTATTCCATTCTAGTACACTTGTTTAATCAATATAATAATAATAATATAAATACTTATATAGCGCACTTATCTATATAAATAATTATGTATTATGCACATTGTGTAATGATGAATGTTCACTATAGTATACTCATGACTTATGTTCATGCATTGTTTCACATACAGCTACAACATAATATGATATCGAGTGTAAGCAAATCGCATACACAAAAATAATACAAATGAGTGTTATCAAGTAATAAAGAATATCTGATGCAGTCACGACGCGACTTTATGACTTCGCTGTCTCGACATGCATGTGCCAATTTGCACAGTCCTAAGTGGAACAATGGACGCAGCGAACTGCAGCGCGTCTGATCGATAGTATCGATGGTAGAATGATTGTGTCGTTGGGTACGTGAATGCGCGCGACCTTGGGCCGTGGACGTACGGCGTAGACAGGGTCAGCTCAACGAGGGCAGCGGGGGAAGGGCAAGGCGTGATCGTTGTTATTCAATTTATATGGATTCGTGCCCCATACTTTGTGGGACAACACAAAAAGCGAGAAATACTTAAACGTATAACATCAGAATAATGATTCGTTCCTTAACTAATGCCCCTATTAACTTCGTGGGAAGAAACACAACAATTAGATTTTCGCAGGTGTACGTAGCATGCACCAAATTAATGGTTGGCTAATCTTTCATCATAACATAGCAGTCGGCTTGCCTGACATGACAATCTATGGCTGTGACACAATCTTAAAGGGATTTAGTAACATTGTCCAAATCCTCAAAATCCAATTGAAATTCTAGCGGTTCCCTCATACCTTGTTTTATTCTTATTAACAAAAAATCATGGGACATGTTTCGGTTTTTCTAATTTCCCTTTCGTTAAAAAGATATTTACGATTGAAGTGTTAAAATGTCAAATTATCCAACGGATCGTCAGAACCGTGTACAAAGTGAGTGCATTGAGTTAGTGAATGTCACTTTGCATTTTTGCTCATTACTCGGCTATATAAAGTCCATTTAACTTGACCTTTTCACACAACACCCAGCCCAGTGGACATATCAGATAACAACAATATACATTGTATCAACCACTCATCGCTTTTTGCACATGTCAACAAAGTGACTAGATCCCTTTAAACGTACATGCGGTTATCAAGCATTCTGGTTTATTACAAGATTACATTAGTTTAAGAATACTAAGTATTCCGTATGCTGTTTGCAACCAAATTGTTGAGTATTTGCGTTGCATTATTATGCTAAATATCAAATTGAAAAGAATAAACAAAATCAACACTGTCTTATTTGTAGATCTTCATGAATGGAATCGATTTATTAATAATAATTATGTGAATAACTTATGATCGGTTCGTTTGTTTGTAATTGTATTAATTTGTGAAATCATCTTGAAATAAAGAAGACCCAATGTGGTTCATAAAACAAATTAACAGTAAAGTGATAGTGGTCTTAAATGAAGACTACTATAAAGTCTCTATACAGTACCATTCAAGAGCCCTTGATCATGTGGATGAATCTAGACAACTAAATGATAGTCGTGTATACCAGGAAATCATTTATTGAATAATGCACAGATGATAATTGTTTTGAGGCTATTTGCGCCTAAGTGAAAACTCCACTATACCACAATCCACTATCCACAATACAATCAAAGAGCCCTTGATATACCTATAGGCAACACAGACATATCGTGTGCGAGGATGTAATTCATTAAATAATCCCCAGTAAAATGATAATAATTGTTCGAAGGCTATTTGTTTCTGAATGAAAATTTATGAAAGCGCATATATATAAAGATGTTTCTTCGTTTAGGCGCTATATAGAAACCGGACATATCATTATCATTATCACTATACAAGGACCGTTAGCTTTTAAAGGTACTTCAGATTCGTCAAATCAGATGCGCGGCGCCATCTTAAGTACACGTTGCGCACGGTGCGTGATGCACGTTAGCTCAGTGTCATGCGGTGCGCGCAAACTAGCCCAGTTCAAAATGGCGACCCGCTGTGTAGCATCCCCACGCTTGATGCCCTTTAAGAGCTCTTGATAAATATCCCTATTTGACGACAACAAGTTTGATGGACACGTCGACAGCCCGTATGTTTTAAGAGTCCTCAACCGATACCGGAGGGCTATATCATTATGATGGACGTTAAAATAGTCCTCAATATATACGTATACCGGAGGCCTATAATTATGATTATGATGGACGTTGAAAGGGTCCTTGATTAAAACGAGGCTATTATGAGGGGAGATGATTAATTAAAAACGGAAACAAAGAAATGACCCGCGGTTGGAAAAGCAAAACAAGACTTGGAAAAACAACGCCGAAAAAAACATGTCTCCAAACAATAAGACTTTGACGTCATCAAAATCATATCATTTCATTTGTATAATTGTCTCTCCTTCCTATCCTCATTAGCAGACAAAACGCGAAAGTAAAGGAGATGTCATTATCAATGAAATGAGATAATTTATTCACTTTGATATGATGACAATGGCGTGAAAACAATCATAACAGAACAACAATGCGTCTTCAAAAGAGCACCCGACCCTAATACTTATGATGGAACCTGTCTTCATAATATTTACGTACTCCGGAGGTCATGACGTCATAGTATATATTGTTGTAATAATGATATTATATGACTTGTTGTTATTCTTTGTCTTTTAAATGCCATGTTTTGATTGAAATAAAAATAAAGGTCAATCAACGTGAAATGTTGATGTTGGGAAATGTTATATATTACTATATATAGGGGCCTATCAAAGGCCTTTTATTCACATCCATTTCAAAACGTAAAACAACAATCAATAATAATAAACAAAATGTTGAAGATTGTGTGTGGCCGAAATAGTCCACTATCCATTATTGTATTATGCGTTCTAGATTCAATCACTTTCTCACAAATATTGGGTTGAGTAAAATCTGCACTGATTTTATTGTTTTTGATAATCTATTTTACCTTTGCCAAATCAATTTGATGCTTTAGGATAATGTTATGAAAGAAGTTATACAATTTTCAAGGCAAACTTTTCAATAATTAATTGATTAGTTAGTTATTTAGTTAGTAAATAAGTTAGTTAGTTATGTATTTAGTTAGTTAGTTAGTTAGTTAGTTAGTTAGCTAGTTAGTTAGTCAGTTAGTTAGTTAGTTATTTAGTAAGTTAGCTAGTTAGTTAGTTAGTTAGCTAGATAGTTAGTTAACATCGATTACATTTATTTAATCAATATAAATTGGTAAGATGATGTTCAATAGATCTTGTTAGGATGCTACCGTATTATGTTATGCAAAGTTATATGAAATATATCATTCATCCATGTACAGAAGGTCCTACGCCCCACTAGCAATAGTTGCTATTTCTGTAGGGTCCTTTTACCAATTTGTTTGTCTCTTAACATTTCGTATATACATGTATGATTGTTATCTTGTTAATCTATCTTTGAACATATTGGTAATCAAGTTATTCATTCATTCATTCAAAGTACGAACGATGACAAACCTTTTACTCAGCCGGAACGTCGGAGACAGAGCCTGCGTTTCCTTGTTTTCGTGTTATGTCATCTCTTTGGTTTTGTATCCAGAAGTTTAATTGAATAGCGCTGATAGGCGATATACGCAAGTCCCATCAGTTATTTTTACAACCAGATGAGTTTACTTTATACGAGTGGAATGTAATTAATTTGCTTTGAGACTTTTCATCAAAAGATAAGCTAAGGATGTGGAAGTGGTGTGGCAAGATTGGTAGAGCGCGCGCTTTCCAATCGTGAGAATGATCCCGAGTTCGAACCCTGCATGCCCACCACGTTTGTCCTTCAGCAAGACAATTTTTTATCTACAATTGCTGCTCACTACCCAGGTGTATAAATGGGGACCGGTAGGAGGTGAAAGCCTCTTATGTGAAGTATCTTCTCAATGCCCATGAGCCGCTTGGAAGGAATGCTCCCCAGGGATTTGAGATGGTGCACACAATGTGTACTGGTTTGCATTGTATCCTTTGACCGGGGTAATAATAGTGTAACGCGCTATGAAACATAATTTATGTATTTAGCGCTATATAAGAAACTATGTTATTATTATTAACTTTCCCAGTATCATAATATATATAGGAATGTCACTGAGGGAACTCATTTTCAAATGCTACCCAGTACACGGGAACTTTCGAAATCTACAAATTGAAGACCCATACGTTCATAGAGACTATATGGCATTCTAAACCGAGTCTTTCAAAATATTACAATATTTTTAAATGTTTTTTTTTTAAATAATAATGTTGTAAAGAATAACATTTAATGTTCTCATTTATAAATCAAGTTGTATTGGTAAATAAATAAAGTACCTAGAGTTTTATATCGATATAAATATAATAAAGAAATCTTGTATTCGTTGTATACTCAGTAATTCTGTCCCTTATCATTTTCAACACTTCAACACGTTTTTAGGATACATACAAAAAACAGAAAATTGTCTTTGTGACGTCACTACACGCGATCCATTAAGCTTGCATCACTCATCGCTGTATCAGATCTATCCCGCTCTGTGATTAGTGGACGAAGCAGTGACGTCACAATGGTCTGTTTACAGTGGAGAGACTGTTTTCAATTACTGTTTTGTTTTCTTTGTATATGAGGGGTGTGATAAAAGGGCGCAAGGAATGGGCGATTGGCGAAATATATTTATTGTTATTCTGATGTTGTTATTCGTCTATGTCTAGAAAGGTTACATCATCTGATGTAATATCACATTTTAGTATAGGTTTTAGTATAGGTATAGGGAAATTAAATTTGACACGACCGGGTTTATCATCTCAATATTCTTCACATTTTCGAAAGTTAAAGGGATAGTTGAGTTCTGGTAAGGAGAGTACAGTTTTAGTGAAACTGAATTTTAGTAACCAAAACCTGCATCATTACATTACAAACTAATAGTTATAACTAGAAAGGAACACAAAATTACAAATGACGAAGTAAAGATCATGTTATCATTCAAAAAGAGCCGTTAAAACGTAAGAGGGCGCTCTCTAAACACTCATCGGTTTTAACCATTTTGAATAAAATATTGTGCATGTGATGCTTTGTTGAAATAGTGATTAGATAGAGAAATAACCAACAACTATTTAAATACCTATTTTGTAACTTTTTGAAAAGAGGAAGCATTTTTTTGAATTTTTAACGGCTGGTTCAAAATTCTCTAATAAACCCGGGGCCCCGGGTTTATTACAAATTGTTATATTTATGGATATTTCAGCCGTTTCTGAACCGATTTTGATCAAACAAAGATGATTTTATTGTTTAAATATTATGCTCTTTCAAAATTTACACTCAGTTTTTCATTACCTCACAAACCAATTAAGTAGTCTATCGCCCTCTCTACCAAAACTCAACTTTCCCTTTAATATTGTTGATCGATTTTAAATTTGCAATGAACTTACTTCCTGTTTGTTTAACGTTACATTTTAGTTTTCTTATATTGTATATCAATGCTGTGATATAATGTTTTGAACATAGAGTAACTATAATAAATATGTGTATATAGATCTGTATATATTTGTTATATTGTGCTAAATGTGATTTTCTTCAATACCCTTCGACAAGGTGACATGAGAAATAAAACATTGAACATTGAACATTGAACATTGAACATTGATTATAATAACACAATAATGTTTTGAATCGTGCACGTCAAACAAGATTGTAAACGGAAGTGGTACAAAATAAACGAATAATTGAAATGCATAATAATACGTACTTTTTAATAATACGTACTTTTTAATAATACGTACTTTTTAATAATACGTAATACGTAAGAGCGGAAGAACCAACTTTGTTTATGAAATAAGTTACTGATAGCCCGGTCACATATCAACGGATTGCGCAAACGTATGTCAAACGGAGAGCTAAATTTTCCATCCGTTCTATACGTTTCTTGTCCGTTCCTTGTCCGGTGATGTACGTTGTTCTATGTTTTGTACATGAAGCAATGGATACGACTTTTATCACCGGATAATTTCATTTCGCAAATTGTATATTCGCTGGGCATACGTTTCCGCTATCCGTTGATATCTGACCGGGCCATGCAATACGATTATGTTGGTCTGATTTAGATACATAAACTACATAAACAGGTCTGGAGCGGAATCTTTTCCAATTCTATTATAATTTAAGTATTGAATGATTTTTTTTTCTAAACGGGATTATATAAAAAAAAGAATTTGTAGCCAAAGTTATTTTTCGAAATATTTTAAATAGCCTATTTGGTAATATTAAAACGATAATAATCTAAAATCTGACGATTGTTTGGAAGAGTAACACTGTTTATCCCCACAATGTGTACGCGTTGAAACCTTATCGGTTGAGTACGGAAATGTGTTAAGATTGTTCTACTGTTTGTAATTATATTGTTAGGAATGATTATTAAGACGTTCATTAAGAGAAAGATTTGGCGTAAAACAAAGCTTTCTAGACTAGTGTGTCTTCATTATAAAGATATATGTAAAGGTTAGTTCCAAAATTAGGCGCTAAATCCACTTTCATAAAAAACAAAATCAGTACAAGCTACGAGCAATTATCAAAATTTAAGGACAAATTACACAATCTAAATACAAATATGGAACGTTCAATTTTCATTTTCCCATAGGCATGTGTACAAAGTTGGGACAAAGAAACCTTATTTTCTCTATAGTTGAAAAAGTTGATCAATCTCCTATGTATAGCTCTTCATTAGATTTATCGGCTGAACTGGTCATGGAAGTCACATTTTTATCGTGTTTATGCAACTCACTGTTTAGAAAAATCGCATTTCACGAGCTTCTCTTTAATTGACAGATGATGGTTACAACAGTCATAATTCAGCGCCCATAATCGTCTTCAAATGGTCAATAAAACTGGTAATGAAGTTCAAAGTTGTAAATAATATCTGGGAAGACGCGTAGCTAGGGTTAAAGCTACTGTTTAGTTTTGCAGGCAGCTAGATAAAGGCATATATCACCTCGATACCATTAGTTGCTATGCGGGGATACGATTGCCAACGAGGAGACCATTGCTACCACTTCTCATACGCAAATCGTGTTTTCAATGGGTTAACATACATGTACTTCCAACTTAAGCCGAGTTGATTCCCTGGCCCGTAGCCGGGGGTGCGTTGGGTGCGTACGCACCCCCCCCCCCCCCCCCAAAAAAAAAAATCAGAAAGGTCCACTTTCTATCGCTCTCGGCCAGCTAAACCAGTGGTCTCGGGCAACGATCGGTCTTGTTAAAGACCCCCCCACACTTTACATAACTAAACCCATGGCCACGGTCACGGCCTCGACAACTTTTGGAGACGGACACCCCCACCCCCCCCCCCCCCCCCCCTTCTGCTTACACGACTCAACCAGTGGTCTCCGTCTCGGCCACGATCTATCTCGGTCCCGTTTTTTTTAACATTATATGCACGCACCCCCCCCCCCCCCCCCAAAAAAAAAAAAAAAAAAAAAAAGTATATACAAAAATATATATATAATAATAATAATAATAATAATAATAATAATAAATAAATTAAAAAAAACATTGTGGCTACGGGCCTGTGTTCACTGGTGTTTGGGGTAGGAAAGGACAGATATGTTACTGCAAAACGGGACAAGTTTGTGGCGGTCAACGATGTCAACAATCATTTCGAACAGTTTTAAGGCTATGAGGGTGGGATGATTGTTTGATTTACATACGTAATTGTAATGAAAATTTGAAAAACCAAACAATACATGTCCTCGTAAAACATCATCAGCTTTCAAAACAAAAAAAATACTCAATTATCGTGACAGTAGTTGTCTAAGTTCTAGAAAGATTAAAGAACAGCCGCGCGCCAAGGTTTTGGTTGGTCAAAGATTTAGATAAACATTTCGAAAAGCTTTGAAGTAATATACGGCGGCATTGCCAATGATATATTATAAAGACATAAATGTAAAGAAAATCAATTTTAATTAGTGTTTAATCTATGAATGGTTTATTAAATCTGCCAATTAAAACGATATCAGTAAACGTAATAATGATGATATATTACGATAATCGCGACACCGTGGCGGGGTGCATTGTATAAGACTGGTACATGTAATTATACATGTATGATATGATATCAATTTTGTTGAAAGGTTAGAAGAAGAAAAATGTCACTGTTTATAAATGATGTCTTATATATTAATTCATATCTTTGCAGATGCTCAAACTGATAGCGCAATCTTTATTTTTCAGGAATGACTATTTGATTTAGTTGTTTCTGCAGACGCGTTTATCCAAATTAAAAATAATAATATTTGTTGGTATTATCAAAACTCATGTATAATAAGGAAACGTACTTGATATGACAGCAATAAATCCTTTTATTTTGTTCGCTATTACATGCACAAATTCAAGTCTTATAACTAGCATGATTTGTATGTATACTTCAATACAATATACTTTGCACTTACATAGGATGTGTTAAGCATTAGAGATAGTTATATAGTAACAATATGATCATGGTATATCACTTATTACCCATATACCCCAGTCTATACAGTACCTATCCCGGGCATTGGTCATGTTGGTATGACGGGGTTATTACAAGCATACAATATTATACAGTTGTTAACTGGTGGTGGAGGGAAAAGCACGGAATGTTCCACTCCTGAGGGATTTTAAATGCTATTGAGGGAGGAGTAAATAAGTCCCGAGACGTAGTCGAGGGACTTATTTTCTTCACGAAATAGAATTTTAAATCCCGAGGGGAACATTCCATGATTTTCCCGACAGCAAAGTTAACAACTGTTTTATCATCTGATTGGCCGGTTAACAGTGCCATGTAACATCCAAAAATGTTACATGGCAGCTGATGTACTGTATTTACTAAGTCAGGTGATAAAATAATTAGTTGCGTTGGTATATAAAGAAGCTATTAGTTACATATAACCTAACATGGCCAATAAATCTTCTTCTCGTCTGCATACTATATCATGGTGGTTTTTACGAGACATATTTAATACATTCGTGACGCTCATTCAGTTGATTAACGGATTCAGTTCAAAATCATATGGTGACATTTGGATCATTACCATCAGAAATGACCCACGAGAATCGGAGGGTTTATGAAAATTATTTGTTTGCAATATTCAAAGATTCATGCATTCACCAAGCACGAACTCTGATGACGATAGACTGAAATTGACAAACATATTGATGTACAAATATGGGATACCAAAGGTATGTGGCACAAATATTCACGATTGCATGATACAACAAATATGTTTGGGGGAGGGGTGGTGGTGAGGGGCGTATGCTAGATTTGATCGGCTACGACACCGATTTGATAAAATCTAATGCGACTGAAATATGCCAAATCTTGGCCCATTTAACTGGTTATTGCATGGTCAATGGCGTTAAAGGGGTAGTACAGTTTTGGTAAGGCTGAACTTGAGTAACCAAAACCTGCACAGTAACATTACAAACTAATAGCTATAACTCCACCATGCTCGAAAGGTATACAAAGTTACAAACGACTAAGTAAAAAGCCTGTTATCATTTTTAAAAGAGCCATTAAAACACAAGAGGACGCTCTCTAAAAAGGCATTGGTTTCAACCATTTTTCATACAAAATTATGCATGTGATGTTTTGTTGAAATAATGATTAAATAGAGAGATCATCAACAACTATTTAAAAACCGCTTTTGAAAATTTTTGAAAAAGTGTAAGCATTTTTTGAAAAAAAAAAAAAAAATGATCGAATAAATTTGGGCCCGATCGGATATATTTATTGATATTTCAGCCATTACTGAACCGATTTTGACAAAATAAAGTTTATTCTGCCATTAAAATTGCATGTTCTTTCAAATTCAACACTGTTTTTCATTACCTCACAACAAAATTGTGTTGTGCAGCGCCCTCTCTACCAAAACTGAACTATACGCCTTTAAGGCTAATGTGGAGTTAATGTAAAAAAAAATTCTCAGAAAGAAATGTCATGATGAACATTATTCATGCATTCTACTACAGTAAGGTTGAGGGCAGGACATACTTGCAAATAATTTGTATATAATAGGAGAGTGTTACATTTTAGAAAATAAAAACGGCTTATCGAAAGTGCGGTGTGTTGATTCGTTTGACTGACCCAAAATGTCACGTATGCTACAATACTTCACCAGGGTGTGTTTCACTACAATTCTAAGTTGAACTTAACTCTAAGTTGGACATAACTATTATGGAAAGCCATTTGTATTCTTGGAATACAATATATTCAAAAGCAACAAAGCAAGAATTTTAGACTTTTCATAAATGTTGCATCAAGAACATGAAATCTCCTTGATAATATACAACTAACGAATGGGCTTCTTGTGATAGTCAAATCTATTACCGAGGTGGGCTCAAAATGATTATTACCCGAAGCGTAGCTGAGGGTAATAGTCATTTTGAGCCCACCGAGGTAATAGATTGCCTATCACAATCAAGCACATTCGTTAGTTGTTTTATATCACTCATCAATATCAGTGATTGTGTTCAGCTTATAGCAAAATAAGTGATAATCTCTGAATATTTCATAAAATCGCTTGTAAATTTTGATATAAAAATCAATCGACATTAAAGAAGCCAGTATGAGCCTCCAGAACCACGGCGCATCTAATAGGCTTAAAGTCATTGTTATTTTGCGCACACAATCACAAAGACGCAAAACTGAGTGCGCACCAACGCGCTGGCAGTTGCGCACATACGCGATGAATGCGTGCTAGCGCTCCCACTGATGTGCTTATTGGCTGTCTTGGCGTTCTTCTTCCCAGGGTGTTAGTTTTTACCAGCAATGTCAATCACGTGACTAGAACGTGTGCGCCATAGAGTACTGCACAAATTTGATCGCGTGTGCATTTTGCTTAAACACATGATCTATGGGACGAACGCGTAACGAACTTTTAGTGTTAATTTTTTGCTAACAGCCCGGTCACATGTTTGCGCGGGGATTGCGCGTGTTGTCCAAAACTATCATTTGTCAAATACAATGGTAAAACGATCTTATGAGGGATATAATAGAAAATATTAATGATTTGAATCAACACTGTATGCCTTTGCAAAAAACTATTTCTCAAAGATACTAATGGCTTTCCATATTTTGTAAGTCCAATTTATAGAGTTAAGTTCAACTTAGGATCTTTTTACAATTATAAAGCTTGAACAAAGCAAACACACCAAACAAAAAACTCACCAGTAAAAAAAAAGGTGAGAATAAGCAGTATCCAATATTTATTTTTGTATGGTACACAGCGATTCCGTACACACTTGGTAAACTAGAATACTAACCCCAAACTCCGTACGCAGTATTGCTCAACCGTATCTTGGTTGATAAACAATTTGGCACCTTAGCACCCAAAATTAGAAGGAAATGCGGTTTCTTTAACTAGTCATGGAATGACATACGTCGAACATTCTCCCTTCTTTAATATTGTCACATTTTCAATACAAGGAAACATCCGTAAACAATATTTTTATATGACTATCTTTATTGTCCACAATAATGAAACAAAAAGACATTTATGTTTAGGTTTTTTTTTTATGTTTTACGTTTTCATGTTGTATGGATGCTTTGCGAACTACGTGAAATATAGGTTAGTATTTGAGTGGAGGATGTCAGCCGATCTCTCTACGCTGTATAGCCCAACCGTATCTTGGTTGATAAAGATTTTCTCACCTTAGCAGCCATAATTAGAAGAAATTTGGTTATTTCAACTTAGTCATGTATCTGACATACGTTGAAATTCTCGCTTTCGTTCATGTTATCAAATTTAGGTATTATAAATCATCCATAAACATCTTTAATTTGTTATTCCGTTTATTTAAATTCAATATTATGTATAATTCTCGCTTTCTTTTATATTGTCACATTTTCGATAGAAGGAAACATCCGTAAACAATTGTTGTTACATATATATACTACATTTGTTTTAATTTCCACATTATTTGAAATAAAACTACACATTTTGTATGAATGCTTTGCAATATACCGTACATGTATATGTATAGGTTAGTTTTTAGTGCAGGATGTAACCAGATCTCTCTACGCTGTATCGCCCAACCGTGTCTAGGGTTGATAAACATTTTGGCACCAAAGGAACCCAAATTAGAAGAAAGATGTTTATTTATAAATTATTCAGGGACATGACGTATACCTCTATTAAAAACGTCGGTTTTATTTTTGATTATCACATTTAGGTCATCTATACATTTCTGGACATTAACACATGTTAATGTTTATATTTCTGTATAGCTTTCAGTTGTCAGATTTGTGTTTTACTGGTTGGATCACACTTTTACACTCCCAATAGAATGAAACATATTATCTACATTATACAAATTTGCCATTTGTATTCAAAACAAAAATATTATCGTTTATTTATAGGTTATTCTAAGGGAATGTTATAGGTTATTTTATTTCTGTTGTGAAGTATGATACCCCAAACACTCTTTTTTGTATCCAACCATATCTTTGTTTGTTTCTTACTGAACAAGCTTTATTTAGAATTTAAAAAAATGCTTTTAAGTTAGCCGCATGGACATGATGGACATGACGTAAATTCAAACTTTTTGCTCCGTTCAATTCAAGTTTATAATGACTTCTCGCAGATATGACAATAATTGAAGTCAAATCTTCTGAAGATGTTAACATAGCGCTTTTATTGCTTTGTTGTTGGTGGTGGCATGTATAGGCATGCTACGTCAAACAGATGAAGCATTTATTTAACCCGTTCCCTCGTAGAGTTTGCAATTGCCATTAGGTTAATACAGGACCCACCGGGTCGCGTTTGTATAGGCAATATATTAATGTTTATGCGTGGCTTACTGTGTCTTTGCTGAAAAAGAGTGTTATACAAATGAAGAGCTTATTTCCAAAAGGGGCTATATCCACTTTTTTCAATTTCGGAGAAAATCAGGTTTCTTTGTCCAACTTTGTACACGTGCCTATGGGAATATGAAAATTGAACGTTCCATATTTTGATTTTGATCTCGCAAATTCGTCCTAAAATTCAGATTTCTAGATATCTACGTAATGCGCTGATATCGTCAACTCATTTTTTTTTGTTTTATGGAAAGTGGATATAGCCCCTTTTGGAATTAAGCTCTTCAAATACAGAGAGGGGGGGGAGACAGAGATAAATTGGAAACATTGGTGCATATCAGGCAGAAACCATGAATGATATATTAACCTTTATACTCACAAATGTTCTACTATATATAGGTTTAATACAGGGTGCACAATACCCCAGCATATGCATAGGGTTAAGCGAGATAAATGGAATGAAAGAAAGAAGGAAAGACGTCAGAGCCTGGAATAGAAGACGGGGATGCACTCGCGCCAGTGAGTGACATGAAAGCATTATTATGTTTCTTTCCCTTATCAACTTGCAATTGGATAAGCAGAATGACATCCGTAACATAAATAACACAATCACTGGCACCGCGCGAGACGCGCTCGATGCGAATCGCACATGGCAATAAACATTCATGCGATGCATGCCTGCATGGCCCTGATTGACTTATAACGCGGACTGGGGGACGGTGCGAGGGCGTGGGCGTGGGAATGGGGAGAAGGGTCTGTCCTAAGGAAGCGAACTGTGCGCAAACTAAAAATCCCGTATGATGTATTTATCCATTTATTTATTTCAATAATATAACAAAAGCGAGTACGAATCGAACATGGCAAGAAACATTCATGCAATGCATGCCTGCGTGGCCCTGATTGACTTATAACGCGCAGTGGCGTAGGCAAGTTAAATCTAACTAGGGGTAGAGAGGAAGCAGGGCGAGCTGTGAGAAAAAGGACAATCTTTTGGTAATGTATCTATTTCTATTACTGCCTTCGTTCACGAAAAGGTCGATGGAAGTCCCACGAGGAATTAAACATTCGTGCAAGATATGCCTACATGCCTCTGATTGACTTGTAACGTGCAATGGCGGTACAAGGATAAATCCGAAACATAATGAATAGGGGTACAAATGGAGCAGGGTTTGCCCTTAGGAGCAAACTGTGTGCAAACTAAACATCGCGTTTTTAACCGATCTCATTTCAATCTCTGCCTCTATTCAGAACAAGCAAGTACGGATTGCACACAGAAATATATACACTTTGATTGACTAATAACGTAGAGTGGCAAAGCGAGACTCGATGTAGACCGGGGATTGGGCGTTAGAACAGAAGGGACTCAATGTAGACCGGGGATTGGGCGTTAGAAGGGACTCAATGTAGACCGGGGATTGGGCGTTAGAAGGGGCTCAATGTAGACCGGGGATTGGGCGTTAGAAGGGACTCAATGTTGACCGGGGATTTGGCGTTATAAGGGACTCAATGTAGACCGGGGATTGGGCGTTAGAAGGGCCCTAGAAGGGGCTCTAAGTTTCCACATATAAACCGAATGAGTATGGGGAAAACTGTATCAATTATGATAATGACAATGGCATGCGTTATGTATTTGGTTGACTTATAACGTGAAACCATTCTCAACACACAATGATGTGAGGGTTGTGGTACTGTCTTGTCTGTACCAATAGGGCAATAATACAATTGCTGCAACATGTTTCTTTACTCAATTTCCAATTTCTCTCACCAAGGGAGGGGTGGGAGGGGGGGGGGGGGGGGGGGGAGGAGGCAGCAGGTTGCAGCGCGGGGGAATCATTCCTTGAGGGAGGAGGTTTGTACACCCCCTTTCTCTCTCCCCCCGGCTTCCCGCCCTCTGCTAATGCGCACCTGACTGGTGGAGAGAAAGGCAACAACATGACGGCTGCTAGTCCAAGGAGGCAGCGGAATGCATGTCGCGGTGAAATTAGATTTGCCAAGTTGTCATGTTCGAGGAACATTACGCGCATTATCATATTATGGGACCAATTGCGCGACCGACTGGTAGATCGGACTGCAGTCATACAACGGTGAATTTCAACATCTAAACATCATTGGGTGTGAATGTGTGAAGGGTATTTGTCTAAATGACTTGTTTTCCGCCATGCCCGTATATAGAAACTGCGAAACATGTAACCGATAAATTAGATTTGTCGAGTTGTCGTGCATGTACGAGAAACATTACGCGGATATGGGACCAATTGCGCAGCTGACTGGTAGAACGGACTCTAGTCAACGCAGAAACATCTTAACACCGGGGATTGTCTGAACATCATTGGCTAAATGTTTATAAAGGATATTTTTCTAAATGACTCTAATTCCGTAGAAACGACGAACATATCACCGATGAATTAGACATGTTGGATTTGCTGAGTTGTTATATATGCTCTACACTATTAAAGGAACATAACGCGGATTAACTATATGGAATCACGTGGCGGGGCCATCATAGGGTATCATACAGTAGAGATATGCCCCCCCCCCCCCCAAAAAAAAGGAACAAAAAAGAAAAGAAACAGACCCCCCCCCCCCCCAAAAAAAAAATCGATCCGATTAAAGTAACGTTATGGCACCAACTGCAGCCTGGTTAAGACCGGATAACAGACAGTCAACGCTGAATCTAAACGTTTAAACATTATTTGTCGAATGCTTGAAGTTGAAAGGATATTTAGATAAATGACGGGTATTCCTTAGAAGCAGCGACACATGTTACCGAAAATTTGTCCATTGTGTTCACGCGTTATGAACGAAAATGGACACATGACATGATTGACAAAAGATCCTCATTCTCCATGACCACTGAAGCAAATCGATAGGGTTTTCTGCAAGATGTAGGTAATAAATTATAGTTTCATACCCTGAAATATCTACTATTTTAAAGTTATCGTTGCAGAAAGTCCCGCTGTAATTAATTTGGGGACATGTTGTACTTTGTATTGTTTTAATTTGTAAATAAATTAAAAAATGAAAAAAATATATGAAAAACTAAGTTTTAAAAATAACTGGTAAGTAAGCATTATGCTTATTCCATTACAAGTATAATACATAACTTCTCCCAACATGCCCAAAGTTCTGCATCTTTCAAAAGTTAGCACAATGTCAAACTGTCTGGTTCCCTTTCTTTCTGTGATAACATTTTCCATTATTGATACACGTCCCTTCCTCATGTTCTTCGTGCGATAACTTTTTCATAACTTTAGCGGATAATCCTGTTAATGTATCATGCCTACTTATATACATGTATCTAACAGATGCAAAACAGAAATCTTAGTTAAAGGGGACCACCAGGCAAAGGACAACACATTATTATATGTTTTGGTACCGTTTTGTGATATCAAATAGATACCCAACATTTTGCAAAGGGTTGTGCAATTCATAAAAAAAGCAATTAATTTCCACAACTTACGGAACCACTACAATTTCCTGGTTCCATACGGGCCAAGCATTTGCGAGTGCGCCAATGCTATTCACGCTTACGTTTGTAGACAATAGATTCCCGGGCGATTCGTTCGCTCTGCACACATTAGTCTTCGCAATTCAGACTGCATGAACGCATGCTTTAGAATGGTGATGCGTTTTCCAATTATATATTTGTTTACTGGAAACATTTTTTTGTGAACTTGTTGATGGAATGGAATACTAAAGATGTTAACTTTCTTTAATGAGAATATTATTTTTGGGTGGTGGTACCCTTTAAACCATGCTAGACAGTTTTAATACCCAAATGGCTGCGTCTTTCAAAGTATTTCAATAATTAAAAACTCATTATGCATTCATATATACACTAATAGCGAGATAAGGGGGAATGGCGGCGCTGAAAGCTGCGATTAGTGTCCAGGGAACGTACTGGAATCGAATCGCTAAACGTAGAGAAGCCTTGCCCTTTTCTATTTCCAAACCAACCAAACCTTTTATTTATTAATTAGTTATTTCGATACAGTTATGATACCCAAATGGCTGCGTCTTTCAAAGTATTTCAATAATTCAAAACTCATTATGCATACCATACACTAATAACGAGATAAAGGGGGAATGGCGGCGCTGAGAGCTGCGATCAGTGTCCAGGGAACGTACTGGAATCAAATCGCTAATCGTAGAGAAGCCTTGCCCTTTTCTATTTCCAAACCAACCAAACCTTTTATTTATTAATTAATTATTTTGAAACCAAATATTATAGCCAAAACAAATTTACTCAAGCTAACATAAAGCGCGTGGAGAGGTCCAGATGGTTGGGTTGTGGTCGCACCACACGCGGAAAGGTCTTCGATGCTCGGTATTTAATTTAAATTGTATTTACCTCTTAAATATATTCGATTTTCTACTCGCAATCATTAGAAAATGCCTTGGATATGTACGCACTCCACCCCACACCACCTGCACATACACATTCGCACAAACAAACATACACAATTGAATTGGGATATCATCCAAATCACCCATATTACATTATAAAGGTTCAAACTGTCTAAAAACATATTTAATGCATGCGCACATGATAATGTTACAGAAAAAGATATCACATTTCATTCGGGCGATAACCATACAAATTATAATCAACGAAAATAAAGAGAATACCTGCCAGCGTAGTGCAAGTCAATAGCGGTGGTGAATGATACAAGTGAGCACCGTTTTACCGCACTATTTTTTCGGGGTTGAGCAGTGAAGGGAGGGGGGGGGGGGGGAATTTTTTTTCCGCACATGTTAAAGCAAATCCTTGTGAGAGTCGTATACAGCCTAGCTTTCAATCCTAGCAGGATCTTCGTCAGGGCAAATGACAGTTACTACAAAAATGACAGTTACTACAAGAAATATCAAAAAATGACAGTTACTACAAACAAATCCTTGTGAATTATTCATAAGCGTTTACATTTCAGACTTTAGTGAAAACTCTGCATGATACATTTACTAAATGAACCATGTAGTATGGCAAAAGAAAAGAAGAGTCATAAGAGAGGATTCGAACTCATCGAACCCATGATACCAAGTGTTGAAGTCCACAGCGTGACCAATAGGCCACGTAAACTGCTGATGGTCTCATTGTAATTATAACCCTCAAACTCACCAAAACCTAATCCTAGTCCTTGACCTACATCGCTGCAGTGCTTATGAATAATTCATTAGGATTTGCTTTAATATGTGCGGAAAAATAAAATAGCGGGGGTGGGGGGGGGGGGGGGGGGGTGGGGTGGTGGGATGTGAATGGGGTGTTTCACTTGCGCCCCGCTGCCCCCCCCCCCCCCCCCCCCCCCTCACCCCTTCATCCTTGCAGTTCAGCGAATTCGGTAAGATGACTTTCTCTGAGTCGATTTCACAGAATGTTCACAGCAATCCAAAACTCATCGGAAAATCCATTAGCGTTATTACACGCAGATCGCTCGGGAAATTATGAACACTTTTTTTATTTTTTACAGTGAGAAGTAAATTTGTCTGTGAACAAAATTGGAACATAACAATAAGAAAATACAAACGCGCAACCTGACACTAACACTAACACGCACAGGGAAAACCGTTCTATGTGCTCCTTATTTACACACACGAAATCCCAAAAGACACAATTTCGCACACAATAACCACACACACACACAAACAATACCAAACCCATAAACACACACAAAATTGTAGACACATCTACATTATATACACACATGCAGACACATTCGCGCCCACACACTCCTATAATTGCTTCTCTCCCCAAACACACACGCACACGCGCAAATAAACACACAAACAAACCAATTCCTTCTTCCCACCCATCAATACCAGGATGAATATAGCGTCGCCTTTCCCCAGACGTGATGTCCAGCCGGACTGACCCCTGTCCGCTCCACTGACCGTGTCCGAAGCAGGGCTCGACGGGAGACTATTAACCGTCGGTCAAATGTAACTGTGTATTTCTTTATGATCTATAATTCTCCATAGGTCTCAGCCCAAAATGTGGGCAGACATTAACATGTAAATCCTTTCAATTTCAAGTACAAATCAATGTATTTTTAAACAAATTATAGCTCTACACCTGACGATGGGCGGGTTGAAATCATCTCTAGCTGGACTGACCATGTCCGAATGGTTGCTGGACGGGCGGTTATAACGTATTAACAACAGTGTAGTGCCGAAGTACGTGTTTGTACCATGCAATACACATACAGATGCATTGAAGGGTTAAATTGTGTTACTAACCGTGTCCGAATGGTTGCTGGACGGGCGGTTATTACGTATATTTGATTAAGCCATGTATTGCTGCTGTGAGTGTCTGTACCGTGAAACACTGAGGGTTAAATGATCTTAAATGTCCGAGTCGTGACTGGGCAGAAGGTTAATACTATGATTACATGTATTAGCTTAAAGGGATCTAGTAACTTTGCTGACATGTGCAAAAAGTGATGAATGGTTGATACAATGTATATTGTTGTTATCTGATATATCAACTGGGTATTGTGTGAACAAGTTAAATGGACGTTATAATTATGGCCGAGTATAATGAGCAAAAATGCAAAGTGATATTCACTATTTGCACTGACTTTGCACACAGTTACAACTATCCTTTGGATAGTTTAACATCTGAACACTTCAATCGTAAATATCTTTTTAACGAAATGGAAATATGTAACACCGAAACCTGTCCTATGCTTCTATATTGTTAATACGAATACAAAAATGTATGAGGGAACTGCTAGAATACCAATTGGATTTTGAGGAGTTGGACAATGGTACTAAAATCCTTTACCAACTGTAGTGGCGTTGTACGTTCTTGTATCATGACATACATTATCATGGGCAGTTTAAGGGTTAGATTATTTTTTTAATTTCTGACCGTGTCCGAATCGTGGCTGGGCGGGCGGTTATAACACGTATTTTTTCAACAACTGCAGTGCCGCTGTACGTGTCTGTACCATGAAATACACTGAGATAAGCAGTTTAATGGTTAAATTATTTTTACTGACCGTGTCCAAGCCGTGGCTGAACGGGCGGTTATTAGCTGAGATTTATCCCCTTTATCTCACCACATACCAGAGTTGGTGATACTGGTATCGCTAGGCGGCCAGACAGGCTATATATGGACTGATGGAGATTTGGGAATCTAGCACTATTAGACATTGTAACATGCATGCAATGATATAAAACTTCATTTAAAAAATAAAATAAAGGAAATTATTTTCAATAGGAATATTGCTATTGTTAATGGGAAGATCGAATTTGTGTTTCATTTTGATTGCGAACTCCTGACATTTCACAATCTAAAGCATGTTAATAATATTGACGCTAAATTGATTTTGAAAATAGTATATGGAAAATGGTTCCTTTCATGAAAGGAAAGATTGCCGTCTTTTCATAAAATAACTATAAATATAAGAATTCTTAACCCTAAACAGGCCGGGCTATTTGAGGTCTTTCTACGGCCGGGGGGGGGGGGGGGGCATTATGTCCGATTTTCAAAAATTTTGTTTTAAAAGATGCGCAAGACCCAAAAGAAAAAAGTCACCAAGCAGCGGTGCGTCATCTTACCGCGTTTTTGAGCAATCGAAAAAATCGCGGAGGGAGGGGGGGGGGGGGGCATTATGCCACCCCGGCCTTATTAGGGTTAAACGAATAAGAAAAGGTTCAAGATAATTTAACACAAGGCAAGCAATCAAATGCATTATGGATACAGTTTATAAATCAAACATATTAACCGAAATAATACCCAATCATTGAATTTGCTCCCTTGACATTGTGATTTTCCTCTGCTAACAAAAATCTGGAGAAACCCATAAATCTCTGCAGGGATTCATCCAAAATGCTAGTGGATCAAATTAATGCTTAATTCACTCTAAGATTATGCACCGCATTTGTAATTCTAATCATTGGTAAATGACCAAAACGGGTGTTGTAACCACTATACGTCGTTGTATTAGTACCTACATTTAGCTTTAATTACTACTTATATGCTTCAGAATCTATCTTTAGCTCAAGGAATAATGGTCTGCGGTATTATTGGGGAGTATTAATAGCACGTAATCAAGGAATACAAACAAACAAACAAACAAACAAACAAACACTATCAAAATTGCCGCATGGAAGGAAATATAAACAAGGCACTTTCTTTACAGAATGTCGTCCCATTGGGAAACGTAATATCCCACGCTCTTTACTAGTTAGCTATGATGAGATTACTCCTCAGTCTGTATAGTGTATATATTATGTAGATGATATATAATGATACTGATTATAATAATGCGCCTTTTTTTTTATGTCTCCAGGAAATTTAACGAGAAAAAAAAAAATCAACATTATGGAAAAATAGACCTACAAACTATTTAAGAATAGTTGAAATAGACCTGCAAGGAAATATGAAATGGACATCGTTACAAAGAGTCTTTTGGGCGGGATGTGCTTTCCCGCTGTTTGGATATTATCCCTTGGTCCATGATAGCAATTTATGGATGATTTTTACCCCAGGCCTTGCTATCTTCATGCTTTCGATTAGAAACGACCACGCGAAGTAGAATAGATTGGATCCGGTGTGGTAGCGGAATCAGTCCGGCCGCGGGATAAGTCCGGTCGGACAAGATCCGCGCGCGGATTTTGTCCGACTTGCCGATAAGCGATATACTGTTTTTGGTTGCCAACTTAAATTTTCAAAAATATGGTTGCGAACAAAACTAACCCTCTACCAAACCCTTAATATGGTGGTTACATGTTGTATTTGGTGGCTATATATGGATAGATTTGGTGGCTATGGTTAGATTTAGTGGCTTTCATTAAATTTGGTGGCTAAAACTATGAAAATTGAAGTTAGCAGCAATCCCCCAAAATTGCACTGCCCGGACTGATCCCGCGGCCGGATCAATTCCGCGACCACACCGGACCGCAGGAAGTTGGGAGGACCAACTAAAGACGTACATATCTCTGTTAGCAATGGCGCCGTGAACCCTCAGTGGGCTGCGGAAGGGGCAAAACTGTTACCAACAAGCGGGGGGAGCTGCACGAACTAGTTACCTATTTATCCATCATATATATATAATTAAAAAAAACACATAAACATTCATCTATGGTCCTTTCATTATTCATACATACAATTATGCTAGCACTGGCGCCCTGACCCCTCGGGGGATTGTGGAAGGGGGCAAAACTCTCTCCTAAACATGCTAAAAGCGGGAAGAGGTTCAGCCTATATTCTAGCTGCACGAACTAGTTACCTATTTATCAATCAGGCATAATAGAAGGAAAAAATCCACTTCAACATTGATCATTGGTCCTTTCAAATCTTGCTGGCCACGCTTGTTCAACTTATCATTTCACAATGTACCATGTACTAATGATAATCATGATAATAGATACAATTTACTTTGTACAAACGTTTCAAAGCGCTGTAAAATAATCAATTTCTGCCCTGCTTTTATTTGGTCGAGCGGCCATGATAAAGCAAATCAACACATTATGTCAAAATGTTAATCCCTTCACCATATATATATATATATCTATTATACCAATGAATAATAAAATATTAAAGGGATAGTTGAGTTTTGGTCTAGAGGGCGCTGCACAAAATAATTGTTTGTGAGATAATGGAAAACTGAGTGTCAAATTCGAAACAGCATGCAACTTTAATGACAGAATGAACTTTATTTGATCAAAATCGGTTCAGAAATGGCTGAAATATCCAAAAACATAACCATTTGTAATAAATGTGGGCCCCCACAATTATTCGATAATTTTGAACCAGCCGTTCATTTTTTTTTTAGATGCTTCCTCTTTTCAAAAATTTACAAACGAGGTTCTTAAATAGTTGTTGATTATCTCTGTATCTAATCACTATTTCAACAAAACATCACATGCACAATATTTTATTTTAAATGGTTAACACCGATGAGTGTTTAGAGAGCGCCCTCTTGAGTTTTAACGGCTCTTTTTGAATGATAACAGGCTTTTTACTTAGTCATTTGTAATTGTGTATTCCTTTCGAGCATGGTGGAGTTATAACTATTAGTTTGTAATGTAATGGTGCAGGTTTTGGTTACTAAAATTCAGTTTGACCAAAACTGTACTCTCTTTACCAGAACTCAACTATCCCTTTAATAATAGCTTGCATTTATATAGCGCTTAATACCATTGTATACTAATTACATTTTCGCTGAACGACACACGTGACATGGTGGGCAATGACCAATACACCACAGCACTCCAACCAATGTACCTGAAAAAGCCTGAATAAGATTTGTTTTTAAAATGCAAGAACCAGCGAAGAATCCCCTGGGGGTTCGGTGATAGCAAATACTTTAGAGTGTGTTCTAATCTCCGGGCCGATGAAGAGGAAGAGGGGGCGGGCAAATCGCAACGAGATGTGAGTCAGTTTACGACAGGCGCGTCCATTAAGAAATTACTTGACTGATATTGCTGTCATTTGCCTTCTGTAAGCCGTGGTCTAAGGGAATTTAGACATGGAGACAATCTTAGATATTCACGTCTTGTGTTGAAATGTTATACTTTATAAGAGATGATATGATATTGAAGCTTTCAATAAGGGTTTGGATATAAGATTGGACTTCAATCACTCTTTATCGACGACAAATTCAACATAATCTTTTGTGAATTATGATATCAAAGAGTCTGTATAATAAATCACACAATTTGGTATCGTCGTCATTAACTTGTGAGCAATAATCTGAGTGTCTAAACCTTTTAGAATTGTTCGCATTCAAGTTAAAAACCCTATAGATTGGTTCGAATGACTTGGGAAATTGGTTCTTTGGATAAAGGTAATGTTATAATCAACAAATTCATCAAATGAAGATCCCTTTTTTTTATTACGGTACTATGAAATCAAGATATTAAGAGTTGGTTTGTCACACGCCGATCCATTAACAAATTAACAAAATGGCTGATGTTGTTGTCATGTGGGGGTCATGTGCCATGCCAAACAATGGGCACGATCATTAAGACGTTTTCTTGCTTTTCAGTAAATGTAAAGCTGCCGTGATTTTTTCTTTTGCAGTAGAAATTTATTCGTATGGAAGTGGCTTCAAAACCATTATTCAAAGTGCATTCGACTCTAAATTTATTATTTGTTTGGAAGCGGTGGAACACAATGCAAACAAAACAAATCTTGTGCAAAAGCAATACGCCTGATAAAAGTAATACACATAAATTATGCATAAATATAGGGTGATACAATAAATGAATGTGCCATCAATACGTTTAGCGTAACTAGCCAAAGTGATAAATTAACATAATTTATGTAAGAAAATGCAACAAGTGTGTAGGCAATGAGATGTGAATCGTGTTTATTCTAAAAATTAAAGGGATCTAGTAACATTGTCCAAACCCTCAAAACTTACTTCGAACCCAAGCGGTTCTGTCATACTTTATTGTATTCGTATTAAAGGCAATGGTGAGTGTTGGTAATTTCCAAAGTGCCCCCCCGACATAAATTGTAACGGATTTGGCTGATTTCAATTCCATATGAAAGATCATCGAAATTCCCATTCAAATGCTCTAATTGTTGTGGAATTGGCTTTCAAAATATCATATAAAAGTGGTTGACGCCCGGGTATCACTTTTTAGAGAACGCTAGTGCGAGGCACTATAGCGTTCTAGGTCTTCATAATAAAGAACTGAAACCAAATATTTGTGTGCACGCTAATTGTGCTTAAAACTATACATATGATACGGTACTTACCAGCAATTCACTCTCCGATATGTGATCCAACTATCGGGTGGATTAAGATTATGATTTTTCCCTCCATTCCGCACACAATCAGATGCGCCTCATGGACTTCTCTCCGTGTGTTAGCGCGACTCTGAACGAAAGGCGAACGAATGGGGCTTGCGAGTTGCGATACATACTACACGTACTATTACCGCGCACTGCACTACTAACAGTCCCGTATTATATAGTTAGGACCTAGAACGCTAGTGCTTCGCGCTGGCTAACTCTAGAGTTAATTTGACACTTCGAGTTGTAACGGCTCTTTTTGAATGATAACAGGGGTTTTACTTTGTCGTTTGTAATTGTGTATACTTTTCGAGCATGATGAAGTTATAACTATTAGTTTGTACCGTAATCGTGCAGGTTTTGGTTACTAAAGTTAAGTTTGACCAACACTCACCATTGCCTTTAACAATAGAAGCCTGGGACAGGGTTATGTTTTTTCGAATTTCCCTTTCGTTTAAAAGATATTAACGATCGAACTGTTCGGGTTTTTAACTATCCACTGGATAGTCATAACTGTGTACAGAGTCGGTGCAATGAGTTATTAAGTGAATATCACTTTGCATTTTCGCTCATTACTCAGCCGTATAACACCCATTTAACGTGAAATGTTCACACATTACTCAGTGGACATAATTATCAGATCACAATTCACATTGTAGCTACCATTCATCACTTTTTGCACATGTCAACAGAGTTACTAGATCCCTTTAAGCACAGGCAATCACTAGCAATATCTCTGAAAGAAAAGGGAACTCAGGAATTTATATTGATAACCATTATGGCGTCGGGTAGATAACGATGATTGAAATCTTACCTGGATATGAACACACAACGGCAAGTACGTACGATTGGTTTTTTGCCTCTTCTTCCCCATATGGTTGTATTATATAATTATATAATCTTGTGAGGTGTTGAACCTTATCATTTTCGAAAGATTGATTACTTTCCTATCTCAACGTTCACAACGGTCGACACTCGCTTATCAACTATAGAAGGTTGCATTTATTATACCGTCCACCAACATTGTAAAACCATGACAATCTCTAGAATACGAGCATCATAAGAACAACTTTCGGCTTTTACCAAGTTTCATTTTACCTACATAATTGTGGTGTTGGGTTCTTTTTAGGTTATGGCGTTACGGCATTTGGTTTGTAACGAGGGGAGTGTTAAAATGTCCAGTTTGACGGTTGAGCGTTTTTACTTTATTGCCTTTATTTTACGAGCTAATACTCTCGTAAAAAGAATTACGTGAACATTCCTAGACGGTTTGCGCATGTCGCTCAATCAGACCCATATAAAACAAGATACTAGTTATACTATAGCACACGTTTCAGGACCCCCATTAAAGAGGTATACTAGTTCCAGAACACGGACTAGTAGTACAGGTCAAATCAATTTCGTCGCCTGAAAATGAAAACTAAACAAAGAACAGCTGGGGTTTGCATTCTAAATGAATGCACGTGCGTGTGATGACGTCATCAGAGGTCAGTGCGAGGGGAGAGTACCATCTGTGCGGACGAGACGAGGGACAAGAAATCTATTTATGGCATCCAAACAAGCTATTTATAGCACACGCAATCACAGGGGGAAAATCACGTGATTACCAGATGACTAACTGGGTAGCATTTTGCCCTGCAGTTGTAAAGACAGCAGAATCTAACCGCATTTGCAGATCTACATGAGTTCACATATAGACGCTTTGATACATGGTTAACGTAACCGTTTTCGTCATCGTGCATTGTATTTAAGCATAGATGTCTGGCATCCAAATAATTTATTTATAGCACACACAATCGCAGGGGGAGGTCACGTGAGCAAATGGCTAAACAGGGTATCATTTTGCCATCTACCAAAGAGAGCAGGATTTAAATGGATTTGCATCAACATGAGTTTATATCTAGACGCAAGCATGTTCATGCATATGTAAAATCTACTGTTTTTGTTATATTCCATGTATGCATTTATTGCATCCAAACTGCTCCAAACATGCATCCAAATATTATATTTATAGCACACACAATCGTCGGGGGAGGACACATGATCAGATGACAAAACGAGGTAGCATTTGCCATGTTTGGGCATTTACAAGAGTTTCTTTTTTTCTTCATTCAGTCATTATTGAATAATTTGAAGTAAACATCTGCAAGCATTAAAGGTGCACCTGTAAAGTGTCAGATATTGTCCAAAATGACATTTGAGACTTCAATCCTGGACCAAAATCATTGTAAGATATGACCGAATGATGTGTGAAAGTTTCATTGAAAAAGAACACTGCTTTTCTGGTTAAAAAGCGAAAATATGCGTCAGCTTTTACAACGAATTACTGTATGACGTTTATGAGGTTTATGACCGTTCATTAACGCTCTTGAGCTGAATGATATATATCGTCATACTAAAGGGGCATTTTAACAAATCTAACCCTATTTTATTCTTCTCTTACCATAATCTAAACAACACGGTAGAAGAGAAACGAGGAAGCTCCAAGTAATGTTCGTGGAGTTAGACACTTTACAGGCATCCCTTTAATCAAAGAAATATTAGGGGAAATCAAACATAAAAACGTCATAATTATAAAAAAAAACGAGCATGAGGTGTTTTTTGTCGTATCTAGATGCACTGATGCACATGGGTATTGTAACCGCTTTTGTTATCGTTCGTATGCCATGTTTACAAACTACAGTCAAACCTAATAGTGACCACCCAAGGGAGTCAAGAATAGTCGCCACTGTATACAGGTGACCACTATAGACAGGTTCCATACAATATGTTTTTCTCTGCAGGGGATTACTTTTTCTGGCCACTATAGGCAGGTTGGCTGCTATATAGACAGGTGGCCGCTAAGACAGGTTTGACTGTAATATATGGTTTTGGGGGGAAAGCCGATATCACATGACAATATTCAAGGGTACTACGGTTAGGCAAGTAATTCTGTCTTGCATCAGAGCTATTTTTAGAACACTTTAGGAGAGAAACAAATATACAAAAACAACGTCTTCTGTCACCCAGACAAGCTATTTACAACAATCAATGCGGCAAGGGACCAATCTTGTTACTCACGTGACTAGTTGTGTACGAGCGTAGTACGAGTACGAGTACTAGTACGGTGCGTAGTCCATAAACAGTTATTTTTAGCACCGTTTGGGGACTCAAATATAATATTCATCGTGTCGAAACAGCTATTTTTGTCATATTCACGACTTATTTTTAGCCCACCATTTCGGGGAAGGAAGTTAATTAGAACAAATGCACAACAATAGTATATATTTTAAAAATAATTATTTGTATTTATATTTGTTCTTGTTTTATCTTGTTTTCTTGTCTGTAATAAGGAAATAGTACTAAAGCATTTTATGCTCCCCCTTTTCCTTGAATTCACTTGCAAATTATATTATTTCGTTGAATGTTAAAGTTATGATAAATTTGTATATCAATGTGTAAACATGCAGTGTGAATTCTAAATAAATGTTCTTGAAATTGAAATTGAAATTGAATAGTTGTTTCCATCACTCCTGACGACGGATAGTCAACCTATTCGAAACGTCGAGCCCCTCCTACCATCCACCCTCTCCTCGCAATGCCAACAGTCCTTTCCAGGACTATCCCAACAGTCCTTTCTAAGACTGCCAACAGTCCTTTCTAGGACTACCAACAGTCCTTTTTTAGGACTCTCTTAGAATACCAACAGTCCTTTTCAGGACTATCCCAACAGTCCTTTCTAAGACTGCCAACAGTCCTTTCTAGGACTACCAACAGTCCTTTTTTAGGACTCTCCTAGAAAGAATACCAACAGTCCTTTTCAGGACTATCCCAACAGTCCCTTCTAAGACTACCAACAGTCCTTTCTATGACTACCCACAGTCCTTTTTAGGACTCTCCTAGAAAGAATACCAACAGTCATTTTCAGGACTACACCAACAGTCCTTTCTAGGACTACCAACAGTCCTTTCTAGGACTACCACAGTCCTTTTTAGGACTATCCTAGAAAGAATACAATCAGTCCTTTTCAGGACTCACCAATCCTCCCCTCTCAAATGGTGCAACCGCAAACCACGCGTATTATATACACCACCATGGAAACCGATACTTACTGTTACAAGCAACATTTGTTTCCAATAGAACAGTCATGTGATCAGACGAATGGTATACTTTGATATCATATTCATCAGAGCAGTTATCTTGGTCAAATCGACGATTATTATTTTATAGAGCACTGTCTATAGTTTGTGGGGAAGGAAGTGTACCAAAATGCCAAATGTATGGTTATAGATGTTTATATTGTTCTAAATACTGATACAACCAGGGGCGTAGACAGCGGGAGGATGAGGGGTATGCATCCCCCACCTCACAAGGTGTGCGCGCGCGCGTGTGTGTGTGTGTGTGTGTAGGCTTAGGAATACCGGGTGTTGTAGGCTTTAAAAAAAACAAACAAAAACAAAGTGTGTGTGTGTGTGTGTGTGTGTGTGTGTGTGTGTGTGTGTGTGTGTGTGCGTGTGCGTGTGTGTGTTTGTGTGCATCTGTATACGAGATTGATCCTCGTGAACGGCAAATCATCCCCCCCCCCCCCCAGGTGTAAGGACCTGTCTACACCACTGGATACAACACACCGTGATAGGAAGTCACGTGACAAGATGAACGGGTACATTGATATATCATAAATTATTCATCAAATTAGGTATTTTTGTCGTATTCAGGATGTATTTTTAGCCCACTTTGGCGGGGAATGAAGTGGCATTTTATTTATACGAAAATGCATAGTAATTATATGTTTCTATCGTACGGTGTCTTATAATACACACAAATGCAATGTGAAAGTCACGTGACCAAATTAATGGATACATTGATCTCATATTCATCATGAAATGTATATTTCCTTTCGCCACACAAGTCAACTTATAGCACTTACATGCGGAAAGTGTGACCATCTTTTTACGATTATGGTAGGGGTTTTGGACACACTGGATTTGTGCACCAGTTATCATCATGTGGTGTGCTCTTGGTGTGGCAAGATTGGTAGAGCGCGTGCTTTCCAATCGTGAGATCCCGAGTTCGAACCCTGGCCACAGCGTTTGTCCTTCAGCAAGACAATTTATCCACAATGGCTGCTCTCTATATCCAGGTGTATAAATGGGGACCGGTAGGAGGTGAAAGCCTTTATGTGAATGATCTTCTCAATGCCCATGAGCCGCTTGGAAGGAATGCTCCCCAGTGAGTGGAGATGGTGCACACAATGTGTGCTGGTTTGCATTGTATCCTATGACCGGGGTAATAATATAGTGTAAAACGCTATGGAACATATATTTAGCGCTATGTAAGAAACTATATTATTATGATGTGGCATTTCGACTTCTTGTCTGATATAACTTTTATTTCAAGCTATATGAAAAACATGATTTGATCTTTTCATTGTATCAACCCGTATGGGTCTGGTCCAGAACATAGGAATACCGGGTGGGATTACAGAGGATCTAGTAACTTTGTTGACAAGTGCAGAAAGTGATAAGTGATAACCAAAATGTGTATTGGTGTGATCTGAAATGTCCACAAAGTAAATTCGTGAAAATGTCACGTTAATTTGATGTCTTATGGCTGAGATATGAGCAAAAATGCGAAGTGATATTCACTAACTCATTGCACTTACTTTGCACACGGCTGAAATTATCCCGTAGACAATTTAACATCTGGACACTTCAATCGTAAATATCTTTTGAACGAAACGGAAATTTGAAAAACCGAAACCTGTCCGTGCTTTTATTGTAAATATAAAAATGATAAGGTTTGAGAGAACCACTACAGTTCCAAGTAAAATTTGAGGATTTGGACAATTTTACTATGTTACTATGTTTGTTAGGTAGTTTTATATTAGGATATTTAAGTCTAATTATATCTAAGGCTTTTTATACACATCCATTGGAACATGCAGTGTTTTTTTATTGTCAATTAAAAACAAAATGAAAGAAATGTCCAGTTGTAGCAAAAGTAATTGTATTTTACTGAAAAGAAGGGCAGTGTTGACGTAAAAAAGGTTTTATTTACACGTTATATTTGTCATTTTTATCATCTACATACATCTCTCTCTCTCTCTCTAATTGGTGAAAATGGCCCCTCGTAAACATTAATGATATGTTACTACGAGGAAGGGCGCCTGTTGCCATTTAAATGTTTAAGTTACGCGTAAAATTAATTTGACTTTACGATAAAAAGAATATGTATTGACATAGACCAATAAGTCAGTTTCTGTTCCGACGGTTGTTCCACCAAGACGGTTCCACGGACCGTCTCCAAACTAGTAGGAAGTCAGATTTATCAACCAAAACCCAATTTAGAGCCGAGTTGAAATAGTATACGATTGTCGTTGAAGTGTCCTCTTAAAGGAAGGATAAAATGAACAGATTACGAAAAACACATTGTGAAGACTTTGGTATGTTAGCTTATAGGTTATTGGACCGATTGGTGAGGGGGTAGGGAGGGAGGGAGGGGGTGGGGGAGGGGCTTCCATGTATATATATATATATATATATTTTACTGCTTTTGTCAAATTATTTGAGGAACGTTTGTCACGTTCTAGTTCCTCACACGCAGATAAGGAACTTGCTGATATATTATTTGCAATATCTCTCCCTTGGTGCTTCAAGGTCGGCGAAAATCTGCTACAAATAATTGAAAAACATGTCCACGGCATCTTTTAGAACGGTGTCATCGCTCCTGTTTTAGTTCCATGTCCATTTGACTCAACAATAATAATAATACTGATCACTATTGCTATACTTGCGCCGATAATGACGGAACAGCGGATAATTTGCCGACGCTCTCCTATATACACAGTATAACCTGTGGCCCCTTGCCACGAGAGGTTGAAAGTTCGGAAAATATTAAAATATTTCTCCATACAAACTTTTGGGATAAACAAAGACTGATTACGTCATTATATATTCCTCTTTTGCTACATGGAAGTTCGTAAAAGGTCTGCCAAATTGTGGAAAATAAATAATTATAATGCTGACGCAAATTCTAGGAACAGTACGTTACAATGCATACCCATTGGAATGGATGATCGGTCATTAAGAATCAGTTTTTTCATTTAACAGCCAAAATGCAAGACAATAGTTTATTATTTTTTTGTTTATTGTTCGGGGATGACGGCAGACAATTTGTTGACAATTTTCTTAATTACTCGCCGTAACCCTCATCCCTTGACCGGAGAAAGTTCGGGAAAGGTCTGCTACATAGAATACAGGGTGGCCCAACAAAAAAACGGAACGGGGC